>JASFAX010000874.1:0-55000 GCA_030737875.1 Allium sativum | reverse complement strand
AATCATTTCTTATGATTTTACACAAATTATTACTATTTTTAGTAATTTTATCAAGGCCCGTACAGTCGATTTCCATCAACGGCCATCGAACTGCACTTACAGCGACCTTTTCCAAATTTGATTTGGACATAATTCCAAATACAACCGTTAGATTTCATATCTCTAGTATTCTTTAGAAAGCTCATTTTGATACGAACCGAAGGTTCCGGTTTTAGGAGAATCCGACGGTCGGATCTCCCGCAACGTCAATTCGAAGTCAATGGTCGAAATTCCCGAACTGCCGCAGCGTGGCACGTTCTATCCATGCCATTATATATATATACACATATATATATATACACACATATATATATATATATATTTCATCGATTTCCTTTTAAAACGTATTTTATAAATCGTTTTAAATTCGTTTTCGAAATGATATCAACTTAATATTCAATTTAAAATCAAAATTGAATATTCCACATCATCAACATACAAATGATAATATTTTCAAAACGTTATATTTTGAAATCACTTTTTTCTATATTCATTTTAAAAATGAATAAAATCGATATAAATATCGTTCACGTAGGAATGGCGTCAATCTAATCAACACGGCTTTTATTCAACACATGAATGTTTATTCAATTCAACACATGAATATTTATTCTATTCAACACATGAATTTATTTTCTAAACTGGAATGAGGCCCAATCAGTTACCATATAATGTTAATTATATGGATTTTCTACAACACATGTATATAATAGCAACGGTAAATAATCAACCATCATCCAGAGTGCACCACACAACTGCATAAGCATTAAATATAAATAATTAATGCTTACACAGTTTGTCAACCCATCGATTGAAATATAACTAAACAATCGGGATTAGTGTACGTCAAATCTCATCCCAATACCCGTGTGGGGTTTCAAATCAACAAACACAGATTTTATTTGTGCGGTTGGGCGATGTGTAAAATTTATCGTCCCAATCAGTATCAGTCAAATCAGTGTATATAAACAAATCGTCCGATTTGTTTATTACTATTTATTTTATATACACGTTAAAAATCATATTTTTAACTATAAAATATTTTCCACTATAAAATATTTTATTTCATTCCACATCACACAATCAAATTTCACAACACAGCAACCAAACAAACAAGTCATCCATGTTCTGTGGACGACGGGTGTCGGGTGCTACTAAGCACCGTCTGCATCCTAGTATATATTTTAACTAGAAAACAAGATTTAAAGTGAGAAGTTCTCACCGACTAGCTAAACCAAACACCATGACTCTTCATATGTAGAAAATCTTCGTCGTGCTCGCCTTTTGTCAATTTCATTGTCCGTGGCCACTACATATATAAAAATTACATTTTTATATTTTCTATTATATAAAAATCATATTTTTATAACTACGCTATATGGATAAACTTTCTAATTTTATACCGCTACTATATAGATAAAAATTCTATTTTTTTTATAATGGTGTTCATATAATAAAGATTATATTTTTTATCACGCTATTCTCTATATAAAATTTATATTTTTATATCGCTCTTTTTCCAATAAAGAATATATTTTTATAACGCTCCTTCCTATATAAAAATTATATTTGTATATCTACTCCTAATATAAAGAACGAATTTTTATATCATCGCTATAAAAATCACATTTTTATTTCAACATATATAAAAATCGTATTTTTATATTTTCTATCTTGTAAAAATCATATTTTTTTATAATCTCTACTAGATAAAAATCATATTTTTAAAGCTAATCTGTTCATGTAAAATTCATATTTTTAAAACTAATCCGTACATGTAAAATTCATATTTTTAAAACTAATCCGTTCATGTAAAATTCATACTTTTAAAACTAATCGTTCATGTAAAATTCATATTTTTACAATGCTAAAAATCATAGCTATATGTAATTAAAAATCGCTTCTTTATCACAATAAAAATCGTTTCTTTAACACAATAAAAATCGTTTCTTTAACCATGCTATAATATGTTAAAACAGAAACAAAATGAACGTAAATTAATATAAAAAGAAACTCACATTTCTTTTTTTTTCTTCTTTCCAGCGGGGGAGGGTCTTCATGCGGGCGCCAGGGTCCAGCCGTGGTCAGAGGGGATGCAAGAAGCAGCGACGGGAGTCCCTGCGGTGGCGCGCTCGAGGTGGGGGGCTGCGGTTCGATCAAGAGTGGGGGTTCGGTCTTCGATCCAGAGTGGGTGTCGGTCTTCGATCCAAAGGGGGCTGGAAGCGGTTGAGGCGGAGGGAGGCTAGGGCGGCGGTCGCGTAGGGAGGGTGCAGATCGAGATCGAGCTTTTTTTTTCTTTCTGAATGAAGAACGTGGGGGGAGGAGGAAAGGATATAGGGGTTTAATTATAATTAATATATTTTATTATATTTAATTTTCAAAAAGCAACTTTTTATTTCGAACTTGAAACGAGACCCACCGCCTGTCGTCCATAGCTAATTACCCCATTCCGAACACAATGGGATATGTATCGTCAGCTAGTTTGGTCGTTTCGATCGGTTTTCGTCAAAATCAACATATAACTCTATATATTGAATTTGAACGCACATTTCAATTTACTGGGGTCACATACGAACTCTAAAAATTCCCAAAGAATATTTTCTAGCTTCGTATTCATGATACGGTCCTAACAAAACTAGTTTCATCGAATTCTGAGACCGTTTGGAAAATGGTCATTTTCCAATCGATTAAAATCAACTGAAACTGGTCAAATGCATTTTCCTCAGCCACGCTCACATATTAACTTCAAAAATTACGAATTTTGAAACCTAGAAATAATTTGACATCGCGGATCCAACAAAAGTGGCTTCGTCGAAAACCGAGGTCGTTTGCAAAATTTCCATTTTTAAGGGCCAGAATTCCATAGTGACTATTCTGAATATTTAACTGGACATAACTTTTTATCCCCTCTATGAAATTTCAATTTTTTGGATTCGTTGGAAAGATATTCTCAAATAGATTCTAATATTTTTGGTTTCACTAAAATCAGGTTTATTTTGCTCCCGGTACATTCATTTGAACTTTGAAATCGAAATTTTAAACTACCGCGCCATTTTCAATTCCTTTTATAATTATAAATAATTATTTATATTCTAACGACGATCTATATAAATATATACATCCTATTTCTATTCAAAATAAATTTCTCGTCGCTTTTATTTAAAATAATTCATTTTAAATACTCAAAATTCGCTAAAATTGCCAAAATAAAATTTTTAAATTGGCTCAGAATTTCCGGGTTATTACATTAAGTCCCTTCATAATTTCAGAGTTTAAGTTTCCAATGAATCGAGTTATCTTAGTACTTAAATCGATGTCCTTGGTTAAGATGAGCTTAAATTGCTTGATTTCGGGTTAATAAACCAAGTTTTATAACCACATAAGTACTATTACTATTTCATAGAAAACCATACGATATAAAAATTTAAATTCAAATCTTTAATTTATTAGGAACCTAAAATTTAAATACTAGTTTAATTTAAATTCAACCCTTTAAATAGTTTATACCAATACCCTTATATATTTTTATACCATATAGAAATTTAAATCCAAAATCGTTGGTTGAAACCAGTTAAAAAATCATTGAGGGGTCTCTCCCCCACTTAGACTCTTCATAATAACATCGATAATGTATGCACTTATTACCGAAGTTATCTTATGGTCCAAGAACGGATGACTCTCATTTCGTTAAAAATCCTTTTGAGACTATTTCCAGCACTATTTCTTATAATACGGTATTATTTCAAAACCTCGCCAACTATTTCCAGAACTACTCTTTATAATACGATAATTTTCCAAACTTGGAAAAACTACTTTAAAAGCCCCAGAATCAAGTTTCAAGTTCAATTCCATTTAGTCGTAAATCTTTTACATCCAACTGTTTTTAATAGATTTCACTTTCAAATCTCTTTAAACCATTTAAATTTTTTAGTTTTATAATTGAATCCACCCAAATAGATAATAACTTAATATTATTACCTACTAATGACCAATGCTTATATACCCAAAACCAATAATAATTTATATGATATATATAAAATATAATCGAAAACCATATTATGTCAATCCATTCTATTCGATTATTTAGAAATTACTATCGATTCTATGGCGTCCGATATATCGACCAGAATCCATAAATATTCAACAGAACAAATCAACACTATATAAAACCAATTTACATCAAAAATACAAGTACGCTCTCTCTTATATACTCTCAAACTCATTCTAGGGCGTTTCTAACCCTATCTCTAATGAGTTTATTCCCAGACAGAGCCAAGGTTATCGCTAGCCATCGCTCTGATACCAAATGTAACGACCCAAATTTTTGGCCGTTCAAATCGACAATAAACCACACATGTCGACCGAATAAATCATAAATACAGGCAGTTATTGGGAAAAGAAGAAAGGAAGAAAGAAGAGAAAACAATAACAGAATCTCACAGCGGAAGGACAACATATAAATCATAAAAAGAAGTTTAAAAACAGTTGAAATATATATACATTTACTATCATAGTTATACATGTACAGGTTTCATCACATGGCAGCGAAAATAAAATGCAGCGGAATTACATATATATGGTAGACATATACCAATCTTCGTCTTCGATCTCCAAGGCACAGTCATCTTCGCTAACAGCAAACGTCTGCTGACCCGAGCGTATTGCATAAAAAAGAAAACACAACAAACACTCGAATCAGCACTAAATCATTCTCATATTAGTCAAATTAAATATGAAATAACATCAGTGTCATGGGTGTAGTAACTCAAGAGATGTTATGGGATTTCCATCTCTCAAGGATCCGTTAAACTAATACATACATAGTATAATACTCTATTATGATAGTGTCTATCCAGTGAAGTATAAATACTGAAAATAGCGTAAGCGGGATTACATTTTTACCCTTACACCGTTTATAATACCGTAGTCTATACAGTACCGTAAACCCACCGTAACTGATGGCATCAGAGGGCACTCCATAGGTACGATACAAATCAAAATCGTATAGGCTCGATATGGATAAATATGACAAGGCACTCGAGGCAATGCCCAGGGTGAGATTCTACCAATTGCACTCCTGGACCGGTGGTGACGTATAGCAGCCACTACCGCCCACCTCGGATCACACTTCCAAAATCATAAATGGGCCCAAATCATCATCATAGTCATAGAAATAGTATCGAAGAAGTGTGTCTGATCAAAGGTGCTACCTCAATTAGTCATGGTATAGCTCCTGTTTTAGTCATTTCAATTCTGAGCCGAAGGTCAGGGCTATTTCGTCATCGTTCATCTTCCCCGATTCAATAATCGCCTCCAAGTCATCATACTCATTCTGGATACGTCATAACGTTCACAGTTGTCAAAGTGGTATCGACACTGACAGAGAGTATGCCATTTGTCGACTCCGGTCTCTTTAACAACCATCGCTTACGTCTTTCACATCGATTGGTTCTTTTATTTTTCACAAAGGTTCGCTTTTATATCAAAATATCATATTCTGATTCAAACCAATTTATATTCAAATAGATTAAAATTTCATATAAAAAATATCATAAATCATACCAAACCGATTATATTCTAATTAGAATAGATTTCCATATTCTTATATTATAATCATATAATATTTCAAATCGACTTATATTAAAATAGAATATATTTTCATCCCAAAGATTTCAAATTTATTCCAAATCGATTATGTTCGAAATCCATTCACGCTCAAATAGAATATGTACTTCTATAAATTATCTTCAATCCCTTAGGAGATAAATTTATATCGAGTAGCATATAATTCACATTTCCATGTCAAAAAATCCGATTTAGGAACCAATTCATATTCAAATAGAATAAATTTTATCTCAACTCCATTTAACAACGGTTTAGATCAAAACACTCTCCATTCGGAAGAAATTTACAATTCATAAAATAAAATTTAGAAAAATAAATGCTTATAAAAAATCTTTATATATAAAATATATATAATAGCTAGAATAAAATAAGATAATTAAAACACTATGTATATACATAATTTAAAAATTCTTGTAAATTAGTTTAAGTAATAAAATATAAGGAAAATTTAGTTATAACAATATAGTTTATAGGTAAGGTTTTAATAAATGAAATTTTAGAAAGGAATAGTTATTTGAAATCAAGAGGGTAAAATATATATATATATATATATATAATAAAATCCTTTAACCAAAATCTTTCTCTTCTTCCGAACTTCAAACACTTGGATCTATACTCCAGTCTCAATGGAGTTAACATAGTTCAATATCTTGTTTCCAACACCATTTCAACTCATCTTTCCATTTAAAGGATTTCAAAGCCATATTTGTATTACGTTTGAACAACCTCGATCGTCTTTATTCCAACCTTGATTATCTTTATTCCAAAGTGAAATCCAATAAGAATTTATTTAATTCGAGTTCCTCAGTTATTGGGATAAATCCCAAATCCTATTTATTTTCCAATTCAAACTCCCAATCCGTTTTGGGAAAGAAAAAAAACAACTTTAACCATTTCAAATAACGTCCAGGATTCAGATCTTAAAGGAAGAATAAAATTTTATCGAAATCGACACATTTCCTTTATATGAAGTTTCCATCAAACATAATTTCGAATATTTAAAATCATTTAACCAACCGATGTTTGTATATAATTGTCTATCCAATGTCCAGGTGATTTAAATTTATTTCTCGATATTCCAGGGATGGATCTATGTAACACCCCGCGAATTCTATAACTGTGAAATTCACAAATTAAAGTATAATTAATTTCAAATCAAAGAAATAAGGGAAACGGGATACGCCATTGCGTTCGTCTCGGAAAAATACGCGAAATAGAGTCCGAGTTTTCGAAAAACGGAGTCCGTTTGAAGAAAATATGGCCTTCGGAAGTTTCTGAATTAAGTTTAAATTTCAAACAGAATAAAATAGCCCAGAAAATCAAGTTTAAATTCCAAAATCGGGCCCGATGGGCCAGGGCGGAAAAACACCCGCCTTAGGCACCCAGGTCGACTGGGCTGTCGACCTGGTCTAGCCAGGTCGACAGGGCTGTCGACAGGGCTGTCGACCTGGTCTAGAGCCAGGTCGAACCCAGCCCAACCTGGCTGGCTTATTCTATGTTGGCCGATTTTCTGCAGTCTGCTTTGTCATTAGGGCTAGGTGGCAGGCTCTAATTGGTCTCTCTTTAGGATGAATGTCTACGATCAAACCAAGCAACATCAATGGTCCTAATCAGTTCATAAACCCTATGAAAATGACCCTAGACTCAACCTAATCTATTCATTCAAAAATAAGAACAAAGCCGCCATGTTGCTGAGGAACGACTAAGAGTAGCCACCAATTGGAGAGAGGATTAAGAGGCAAATTCTAAAAGCATAAAGCAACTTAATCAAATCAAATCGCATCTCCAAATCTCTAAATTGGAGAATTCGCCACACCATTGTAAGTAGAGTATTATTTTGGTATGAACAAATAACTGTGTTGGTTTGTATACTTGATTTGTGGCGATAAAGTAATTCATATTTGTATTCTCATCGATTTGGAATATTGTATACATTTGTATATTCTCGAATTATGTTATTCATTATAGAAAACTACATGTTTGCGGTAGTTTTATGCAAGTATACGTTTGGAATATTCGCAAATTATGTAATCCATGTTGAAGCTACATGTATGTAGTTGATTAATTGAAATTCATGCAAGTTTGGGGTTGTGCTACTATGCCATCATAATGTATGTTTTTGTACAAAAATCATTTTGTATGTCATTGGAACATATTTGGGTTATTATAGTTCATATGAAACTATGTTGAAATCTTGGCACCATGATCTATGTATTAAGACATGCTTTTGTACTAGAAAAACCTATTTGCAAACTTATGAATATGAATAGGCTATGATTGATATTTGGCATAATTGAATTCCATGTTAAGCCTATATTGATAACAAGAATTATATGATGACATATGTGGTACATAGCTAGGTTAGATTCAAAGTCCCTTTTTGCAAGTTTGCATGACTAAAGTAAAAATCATGATTTCATGTTAGAAATATTTATGCCATGGTTATGTAAATAAATTTAACTATACTTTTGTATTAGTCACAAAAGTAGGCACCTTTGTAAACATGTAGTAATCTTATGAACATGATTTGCTTATGTTTGACATTATGCCTGAATAAAAATATAGATTTATGTTGTAGTTAAGCCTATGTGTCGATAGTGATATTCTTAAACTTAACTACAAGTTTACATGGTTTGATTCATGTCACTTATGCTTTATGACCAAAGTATATGTTACTACTATGCAAGTACACCAGTTTCTATTTTGTAGTTCCAACGTCACATTGCAAGTTCATGCGTTCACATTCCCCTTTTTTGTGTATGTAATCACGCTTTAAGCCTCCCCTTTTCGCATGGCTAAGTTGGGCTTAAAAGGGCTAAGCCCAACATATATAAAATAAACGGACGTGTTAAACGGGGGAAAATAACGTTGGGTTAAATTAATTAATAAATGAAAACATAAAGTAGAAGGGCCCAAATTCAAGTATGGGTTGGGCCCATGATTGGTGTAACCTTTACACCATTAACTTAATAATGGGCCGCAAATATTTACATATAAGAAAATAAAGAAGAAAGACAAAATATGTAAATGTAGAACATACGATGTGTTTAACCCGAGGTTGGATTGAGTTGTGATGTAAACCTGCCCGGAACCGCCCGGCTGTCCAGTAGTCACAACAATACCTATCCAATGTGGGAGGTTAAACATGGAGCCCAATAAGGACCCGAGGTTAGACTGAGTTGTGGCGTAAGACTGCCCGGAACCAACCGGCAACAGGCAGCCACAAGAATACCTGTCTAATGTGAGAGGTCAAGGCTTTAATAAGACAATTAAGGCTGAGTCAGGATTGCTAGGATTAAGTGAACTAAAGACTTAATCAAAATGGAACATGCTAAACTAAACGGACTGGTGGGGGTCAGGTTAGAAAACACTTAACCAACTTAGCATGTTGGCTAGAGATAGAAAACCTAGTAACGGGGGACCCTTTTCAGCAGTAACCCTAGAAGGCGTATCATGATACCCTGAAACTAGGCAGGGTGGGGCACGATTACTGGGCTGATTGTAAGAGGTCAAATCGACGGCGGTGGTGTAGCAGTGTAGGTTCTAACGGGGTGCGGGCGTGCACACACTCTGGCGCAGAAAAATAAGGCACTGGACACCAGTAGCATACCTGTGCACTCTAGGATTGTGTCGGGCCGCCACCATAGGACTTGATACACCCCATGGTGGGACCAGCATAGGTAACTACAACATCGGGGGCCGTAAGACACATGTAACTATGCGAGTAGGAGCCGATCATCATAGAATGGATCACATCACCCTGATTATGGGGTGCCAGTTGGAAACTAGTTTATATGGGTTCAGAGATTAACATGGGGTACGATAGTATATTCGACCCTAGACAACTTAACCAAGTTATAGTGCTTTCCCACTTCTTGTTTATACTTATCATACCCAGTTCTTTATTCATAGACAGAATAGTACTAAACTTACTCAGGCTTTATGTCTGACTCTACTTTTCTTTCGTCTTCTTTTCTTCCGTTCCCCCCCCCCCCCCAGGTCCACAGGGAGGGAACACAGCAGCTTGACCAGCCTTAATATCCAGCTTGAAGAGGAAAAATGTATTTCTTGGACCTTTTCGTTTTGAACTATGGCTTTGGACAACCACTATGGGGCTTTTGCAGTTTATCTATGTTTTCTTTATTCTTCTTTAAATAATGTAATCAAGACAGATTATGAAAGTGTTATGTTTTTCGAAAAGATGTAAGACAATTATGGTGATGTTGTTGTAACACGTATTTGCTTTTATGGAATAAAAGTTATTGTTTTTCCGCTGTTTACAAATATGTGTCCTTATATCTGTCTTGTATATCTGTGACTTATACTTATAAACCTCCACCAAAATTAGGGCATTCCCTTTGAGAGTGACCCTAACGGAGGTGAGGTGTTTCAATCTATCATTTCAATCCAAATCAGGGTCACAGAGATTTATCGTTTCACTCTTTGTTCTTAATTTATTTTTATCGATTAATCCCGGGTTTATTGGATGCCCGTAACATCAAGGGTGAAAAAAGGGATTAATTGTCATAGTAAAACATACCACGTCCATGTATTGAAAATGAACATTAACAATATCAATTCAGTAATCAATTTCAATTAAGCATCCGTCATAAACATTCCACTCAAAATGACCAGTATTACATCCTGTCACTGGTTAACAAGTATCAGGCTTCAACTAGAATTTAATTAACTACCATAACTAGTTATCCACCTAAGTTGCAGATTTAACATACTTGCATATTAGTTTTTAAGCAACAATCATCAATCAAATCAAAAACCATGCAACCAAATTATTTCCTAATTTAATTCAATAAATATGGGCATAATTCAGTTATTCGTGAGTGAGAATTCACTCACCTTTTGGTCTTTAATCAGACGAACGTCCAACCAAAGCCCAAAATTTCATAGTCTCTAAATGCAGCCAAACTAGTGCCAGAACGTCCGTAATTTCACCACGATCCTAACGCAACAAACCGCGCATCAATCTGAGGTCGTATGAAGGAGTTATGCTCGTTTTACCATTTGAAATCTTGAATATGTAAATAATTAATATTAAATTCCTCACCCAACCACCATCCGCCACATCGGCTTTCTTCCCTCAAGGCTCCCGCTCCCTCTCATTACAGGCCGACGCGGAAAAACCCACGCATCCATAACTTTGACCGACTCACGCCACCTCCACAGGCCGAATCATGATCTCCGACCGCCACCAAAATGAAGTTCATCTCGAACCGCATCCAACGACCCCAGTCATCCCACCTCCGGCGGTCCCCTCCATACACCACCATCAGCCCTAGAATTGCATTTCCTAACCTTCAAACACCAAATTACGACAACCCGCTTGACGATAGAACCTCCGACTACCACCATTGAACTCGTATCGACGATCTCTTCAATACCCATAAACCTGATTCCTCGATTGAAGGCTAAATCAAAAAACCCCAAAATTAGAATTAGGGTTACGAAAACAGAGATTTTGACCGCGATTTCTGAACAGACCACTCGCTGCATGTCGAAATAAAACATTCCAGCAGCTCCGTACCGTCGAGAGCTTCGATTTGATATATAATATGTTAGTGTTTGAGGAGATTTGATCTTAATTTGATTTTGAATTTAAACTAGGGTTTTAAAATTTTGTTTCAGCCATTAAAGAAGAGTTTGATTGAGGAAAAAGGTACGTGTAATGAAAAATGAGCTGATGAGTTGAAGAGAGGAATTTTTATTTGCATATATAGGAGGCCCAACTATGAGAAACACTCAATTATCCTATTTTACTGATTCCATTCAGGTTTTATCCTATACGCTCAAACGATAAATCCGATTTTAACAAAAATTGAAATCCTACCATAATTCATCATTACAGATCCATTGGCACCAGTTTCGTCGAATTCCAAGACAGTTGCCAAAACCGTTAAATTTCACAGTTAATTAAATAAATAAAATATTCAATTTTTCGATTAACTGTTTTAATTCGATTTTAAATATTTATAAATTTCCATTAAATCCAATTATGACTTAAACAAATTTTTGTAAATAAATTTCACACATTTTAAATCTAAATCTGATTATTTGAATTCAGGTTTTGACTTTCAGTTATTATATCCCAACTTAGAAATCCGCCATTTCAAATTAAATTTGAATTTCCATTACAAACTAAACAACTCAAATTTATCAAATAAATAAAATATAAATTCTCAATTTTCAACAATTCTAAGTATAAACTAAATTTAAACATCTATTTATACTCCATTCAAATAATCATCATTATTATAATCAACAAAAATTTGATTGTTCTCTAATATTATTCCATTTTATTTATTTTAACCTGAAAATTAAATATACAGAAAATATGGGATGTTACACTGCTGCTGCTCCGGTAGCCATTTATCAAATTCTGTATAAGCAAGAAAAGAGTCAGCCCTCAGAAATGATAATTTTATTGTATGGTACAGCAGAAGAACTTAAGGAAAGACAACGATGTACTGATCAGATTATTTTTGCTATTCTGCTTAGCTCATTCTAAGACATTACTAGTCCTATCTCTAATGACTACTCGTCTTAGAATACTACTGATTCTATTCTGACGAGGTGTTTAATGTGTTAAATTCCTGAACTAAGGTTAACCAAAGCTTTGATATTACCTGTGACGATCCCAAAACCCCGTACGACGGTGTTAAGGATAATCATTGGAATATAACACATTAATCATCAATAGCAGAGTACAGATAATAGAAAAAATAGAAAATAGAATAATTTACATAAATATGACAGTGGAATCATACATATATATCACAACATCAGAGAGCACAGTGTAGGATACAACTTAGTGCATAAAAGTACTTGATCAATCTACATAGACATAAGCGGTACATATACATAGAGAGTACATAAAAGAAATATCGGTCTACATCGCCAGAGGCGGAATCATATACATAGATAATAATGGCGGAAAATCAATAGTCAACACTGAGAAGTCAAGCCTCGCCATGAGCCAAAAGATGCACTCCTGCTGCAGTGCAAAGCCAAAATAGGTATAGCTACCTGATAATAGGTTGCCCGTGTGAAATAAGGGCACCCAAGTTTACAAGGTGAAACAAACTACGAGTCAGTCATGGGACTCGTATGATAAATCTACTTAACTAATTAAACAACAATAATAAGGCAAATCAAAGGACCACGCCACTTTCGTGGAACGGGTTTACTCCAATGGTTGCTAGTGCATGAAATAAAGTAAATTATTAAATCATCGCAATGCTTTTTTAAAAATGAAGCCATTATAAGACTCAGGTCCCATCACATAATGCAACGCAAGACAGAGGATAGAGTTTTACCTTATAATGGACAAGAAATGCTTGATACGTATAAAACAAAAGTGTTTGATATTATTACTAGTGCATATATGTTTCAAAATAAAATTCAATCATAAATATTAATCATAGACGGCATAAGTGACCCATACCACTATGTCGCCATACTAGTAATACAATCAAGTCCGCAATTTCATATTGGAAATTGGATTCCATCATGAGTAGAGGCAAGGGGCAAGCTCCTCTCCGTTCGAGACACTCTAGCAAATGTCTCAGGACCACACACAGTGATCCTTGGAACTTCAAGGCCGGTCCTCTCTTACTTTTGAGGATTAGTTATTCCTGAGCACACGTTTCCCGGTCCTTACAGACCTATAACCGAGGCGCTTTGCATTCCAACAACCACACAGGTAAAATGATATATAAATGTTAGGGCTGGTAGGTCACTGACATCACCCGTAGCTAGAAGGAAATGTCGTGTTCTCTCTACAGTCACTATCCCATTTTTGACTCATACCGAGGTGTGAGGCTCGCGAATCAACGCTATACACAGAGCTACGCTACATAGGCCATGCTTTGATCATCAACCACAAGGCTTTGCTTTTCAACAGAAGCCTTGATCATTTGCCACTTAGGCGTGCCACACAGGCAATTCACTCCAAGCGACTGATTTCTATCGATATATAACCTCTGAGCTCGTACGTCTCAGAGAAGGGCGTTAAGCAAGAGTATAAATTCTCCGCTGCCAGACAGATATATATTTAATGGAGATCAATCAGCATAGAACAAAATCACACACAGTCCTTTTACAAGTTTGTTCTGGGTTTGAACGAAGCCGAAGGCCCATATTCCTCGCATATTTGTACAATCAACAAATACGTCCGGACGGCTACCACTTCAGCCCCTTCAAGGTAGCTGTAACACCCCACCACCGCTAGGGTCACTCACAAAGGGAATGCACTAGTTTTGGAGGAGCGTTATCGAGGTAAACAAACACAGAAATATTACAAGACAGAACATAGATAAAACAACGGAAGAATCAAAAGATAAATTTCATTACTTTCAAAAAGAGTCAAAACCTTTTACATCCAAAGTACCAAATAGCCAAGGTCATTATTTTCCATTACAACAATTTCTGTCTTGCATAAATAAAGAAGCATAAATTTAAAACAACAAAAGTAGCGTAATTCCCCAAAGGTAGAAGAAATGCAGCCATAGCATAGCTCAAGATCAAACGCACATGAGCTGAACCGAAAGCAAGCGATATCCAAGCTAAGTGCTAGAGTTTCTTCCCTGAGGACCTTGGGGGGGAAACGAAAGAAAAAGAGGCGAAAGAAAACGGGTCAGTCATAAAGACTAGTAAGTCCTAGTGACTTTCAGTATAAAAACAGGTAAAGGTAACATGACATGTATAAACTGAAAGTAAACATAAGAATGCTGTCAAGACGGGCAAGATAGACTAAGATGGCATGATAAATCAAGTATAAATCAAGTATAGCATCGCATGTTCAAGGTTCGCTACACCAACTGTACTAGTATCCCAAACCCATGTCATATATTAACCATGAAATGATCCCTTGGCCCAATATCATGAAATGACCCATTACTAGGTCCAACGGAACGATCCACTAATCGATCGGCTCCCTACAAGTTCTAGCTTGTCGTGTGTCTGTGTCATACGGCCCTATCACGAATGTAGTCACCGGTGCTAGGTCCACCATAGGGTGTATAAATCCCTAGGGTGCCAACCACCGACACGAATCAAGCATGCACAATGTAAACCTACTGATGCCCAATGCCTTCTTTTTCAACTCCGGACTACGTGCACGACCATAGTCCGCCTGAACCTACACTGGCGCACCAACTCTGCCGTCGTTCTGGTCGCTTACAATTCAGCCCAGTAATCGTGCCCCACCCTGCCTAGTTCCAGGGTACCATGATACATCTAAATGGGTTACTGCTGAAATGGACCGCGTAACTAGGGTTTCGTTCAGCAGGTTAAGTGTTGTCATTTAAATTCGTGACTTAACCCCATCAGTCTAGCATGTCAAGTTGGTTAAGTGTTGTCCTTCATGTTCATGACTTAACCTTATCATGTGGCATTAATTCATTAATGCACCCCAACCTCTCACATCAGGCCTGTTGTTGTAGTCATTGGATATGTCGGGCGGTTCCGGGCAGATTTACACCACAACTCAGTCTGACCTCGGGTTTCAAGCGCGATATGACCCACTACCCACATTGGATCATATTGTTTGCAGTAACTGGATTTTCCGGGCGGTTCCGGGCAGAATTACACTGCAAACTTAACCCAACCTCGAGTTGGCCATTTTCAAGTTCATTCTAGTGTCATGTTCATGTTCAAATTTCAGGTCAAGTTCGTGTCAAGTTTCATGGCAAGTTTCAACTTATGCCTATTATCAAGTTTATGATTCATGTTCATAACCAATTCATGTTTTGCCTAATCTACCCAAATCGTATTCCCATCGCATGTAAACGTGAATCGATTTAATTTACAAGTAAATCCAAATCCAGGAATAATGGGAATAACATCAAAACTATGATAGGCACAAAGGACGAGCAAAAAGTGATAAAAGGGATTACAAGACTAGCATGACATAACTTGAGATAATTGGTTACAGCATCACTGGCATATAGAAAATAATATGATTTCAAGTCTAGAAAAATAAGGTGATAGTCATGGCATAAGGTGTAGTCCAAAACTTGCAAATAATAGACTAATTCAACATCATGATAATGTTATGGGCATGAAAGAGTTTGATTTACAACATGAATAGGTCCAAACTGATTTCATAGCAATATTCCCAAATGTCAAGATCCAAGATGGAACTAGAATAGATGTGAATCGACTATCATACTTAAGTCCAATTTCACTTTATCTCATGCCCAAATTACAATTAACAAGTTTAAATCTCATAGTAACTAGAACTTACAGATCGTGGTCTAAGAAATTGAGATGCAGAAGTTAGTCGTCGAATTGTTGAATCTTGATTTGATTGTAGAAGCAAATCCCCAATATGCAATTCCTAGCCGTAGTCTTCAAGAAATAATCTTCGCGTTTTACTTTAATTTAATTTAAAAGAAGCCATGTCCATCAATAATTTGTGCAGCATAAAGTTAGAGAAGAATGGTGTAAAGAGAATGAGGCTAGGAGGCTGTTTATATAGGATTAGGCGGACGTAACTAGACTGAAAACGAGACTAGAAACATCAGGATGAACCCAGGCTCAAAACTGGGTTCTGGTACCAGGTCGACCCCCAGGTCGACCATAGGGTCGACCTGGTCCCTGGGAGGTCGACCATAGTGTCGACCCCCAGGTCGACCTGGTCCTGGGCGGGAAAATTTCCGCCCAGCCTGCACTGGGGTTTGAATTCGAATTTCGAATTCGAATTTTGAGCTGTTTTCGATTCTGAAAATTCCTGAAACTTTGGAGGGTCATATCTCCCTCATACGGACTCCGTTTCTCGAAAAGTCAGACTCGTTTCCAAGCAAAATTTCGAGACGAACGCAATGGCGCAACCCTTTCCCTAGATTCTGGTTTTAAAAATTAATTTTGCCTTGATTTATGGTTTTAACATGGTATAAAAATACGGGTTGTTACATTCTACCCTCCTTAAAGGATTTCGTCCCCGAAATCTTCAAGTTAAGAAGAATGCATCCTACCATCCAATCATGCATCTACTCAACCATCATCCACAAGCAACCATTGTACATAAAAAATTTCTAATGTTGTATGAACTTATGCAAGAGTGTGTGTATATGTACTTATCAAATGCAAAAGATCAGGCGGTTACTGATTCAACAGACCTCCTTAATGCAAAATATGTTAGTGTAATGAGTCCAACATGTGTAAATTCCTAACATACTTTGTAACCTCTACATGAGTGCACAAACATTCATTCATATGCAACATCCAAATGATAGCATATCAAGTTTCTATCCATATACAAGTATAAGCACCCATGCACATGCAATATGAAATATGTGACTGAGCCGATCTAGTGCCTAATATGTATTATGCAACCACGAGCAACCACTTGCAATCATCAACCATAACATGTTTCAATCACATGTTTACATCCAAAAGGGTTCTATCTAAGGTTCTCAAGATAGGATCGAGAAGATAACAAGACAAATATGGACAGCAAAAGCATGTACATGATACGAAGGTATGTAAACTTAAAGGAAAAAGAGATCGAGAAAGTACCCTAAAAAAGAAATGGGTATAGCGAGCGTATCTTCTCTTCGGTTTCCCAAGTTGCGTATTCTTGGGCTTCACTCCACTGTACTTTAACTAGCTTGACTTCTCGATTCCTTAACTTCCTGATTTCCATTCCTAAGATACGAATCGGAACTCGCCTCAATGTTGCTTCATTTTCCACTTCTACGCCTTCAAGGATGCTTGGATCAACCACTTTGGTAGACTCATGTAAACACTTTCGGAGATGCGAAACGTGAAAGACATTGTGTACTCCGGCCAACCTCTCGGGTAACTCTACCTTATAGGCCATCTGTCCAATCCTCTCGATGATAGGGAACTGAAACATCCCACCTCCGTTAGGGTCACTCACAAAGGGAATGCCCTAATTTTGGTGGAGGTTTTTAAGTATAAGTCACAGATACACAAGACAGATAAAAATACATATATTTTTAAACAGTGGAAAACACAGCAACTTTTATTTCCTCAAAATACGTGTCATACAAACCATACCATAATTGTCTTACAATACTTCCAAAAATGTTACATTTCCATAACTGTCTTGATTTCAAAGAAGCATAAAACATAAAATAATGCAGCAAAATCCCCATAATGATATCCAAAGCCATGATGCAAACAAAAGAGATCCAAACCGTACATCTACTGTCTTCAAGCTTGTAAAAGAGTCTGACTAAGCTGAGTTGTTTCCTCCCTGTGGACCTGGGGGGGAAACGAAAGAAAAGTAGACAAAAAGAAAAACGGGGTCAGAAATAAAGCCTGAGTAAGTCTAGTGACTTTTCAGTATATGAATAAGAAAAGGATATGATAGACATAAACTGAAAACAGGATAGTATCATAACTAAGGGAGTGTAGTCCAGAATAGAATATACTATCGAACCCACACTATATCTCTACATTTACTAGGATTATTCTAACTGGCACCCCATGCTGAGGGTGATGTGATCCTTTTTGTTTTTACTGAAGATCGGCTCCTACTCGTACGTGTGTCTTACGGCTCCCCCAAGAAGTGTAGATACCTATACTGGTCCCACCATGGGGTGTATCAGGACCCATGGTGGCGGCCCCAACACAATTACCTGAAGACATAGGTTATACTACTGGTGCCCCAGTGCCCTGCTCGTCTGCTCCGGAGTGTGTGCACGACCACACACCGTTAGACCTACACTGTGTACCCAACAATTGCCGTTATTTGACCGCTTACATTCAGCATAGTAATCGTGCCCCACCCTGCCTAGTTTCAGGGTACCGATGATACCTAAATTGGGTTACTGCTGAAACGGGTCCCTACGTTACCAGGGTTTTCTAGTCAAACATGTTAAGTGGTTAAGTGTCTGTATATACCTAACCCCACCCATCAATATTTGTTAACATGTTGAATCTTTGGTTAAGTGTTTTCAGTTGACTTAACCCTACCTCCTGTCCTTAGCCTTTTAGAGCACCGACCACTCACATTAGACAGATATCACTACGGTTACTGGATGTGCCGATTGGTTCCGGGCAGGTTTACACCGTAGTGCAGTCTAACCTCAGATCTTTATTGGGCTCAATGTTTAACCACTCACATTGGATAGGTATTGTTGTGACTACTGGACAGCCGGGCGGGTCCGGGCAGATTTACGTCACAACTCAATCCAACCTCGAGTTAAACATGTCGTATTTTCTAAATTTACATTTCACCATTCAATTTAATATGTAAATATCATGTTCTTCATTTTTAGGTATAACAATTTATACCACTATAATATCACAGTCGTTGGCATGCGCCAAACATGCCAACTTATATATTTTTATCATGTTTCACACCCAACGCTATTACCCCCGTTTGAACGTACTAATGTTGGGCTCGACGCAATTCAGCCCAACTTGACAACGTGAGAAAAAGGGGAAATCAAGAACATGTAATATTTCTATGTCACATAAAAGGTGAGTAGTGCATGAACTTGCAATTTGGCGATTCAACTAACATAAACATTTGATCATATGAACTTGCATTCAAATAGGCATATGACTAAGTAGGTGACATGTGAAATAGCATAACTTTGGATTTGCCTAGATGTGAATTCAAACATATATAACTAGGTATAATGTCAAACACCGAACTAGCATGTTACATGTTCATAAAATGTCCACTTTTTATCATAACCCAAAGGGGTAAACTAACTTTAAAACAAGCAGTCCATTTTAAAATGATACTAGCATAATTTGTGTAACCCAAATAATACTTAATATTAATCAAATTATACTTCTGATGAATCTAAGATGTATACATAGGTTTTGAGTCATATAGGCATAAAAGTCCTCGGATCTATAACATGTTTACATAAGTATATAGTCCATTATATCAACATAAACATAAAGGGATCCAATCCTAGCCACAAACTTGCAAGTGATAATACTTTCATATACAATTGTCCAACAAACTTGCATCGATCGATTTATGCCACAAATATCAATACACAAAATCACGATAGAACATTACAATACATAGAATTTACATCATGGCACAATAATACAATTCTATTCTCAATTACATCATATCACATCATAATTTTATTCAGATTCTGAAAGACCACTATACTTACAACTTGTGACAAATTCTTGTTTTCTGATTTCTGTATTCTGAATTTGGAGATGCTCTCCTTTGGGTAGCAATTTGTTGATTATTTTGATTAGACTTTAGTTTGCTTCTTAGTTTATTCTTGGCGGCTACGATCAACTCCTCCCCGGCAGCATGACGACTCCTCTCTTATTTTCTTATGTGAATTAGTTGAGTCTTAGGGTGTATTTATAGAGTTTCAAACAGTTTTGAGCCGTCGGATGCAGTCAGGGGGAAAATCAGACCGTACAGCACAACATAAATCGAATTAGAGTTAGACCCATCTGGTCAGGCCGACCAGACAAGTCGACCTGCAGGTCGACACCCAAGTCGACTGCGTAGTCGACTTGGGGGGGAGGGGCAGGTCGATTGCCCAGTCAACACTAGTGACGACCTAGTCACTGGGCGGGAATTTTCCCACCCAGCCCAGTTTGAACTTGAATTCGAATTTTAAACCTGTTCTGAGCTGTTTTTGAATTTCAAATTTATTCTAAAACTTCCGGAGGTCATAACTCCTTCATACGGAGTCCGTTTCACGCAAACTCGGACTCTATCATAACCAAAATTCCGAGACGAACGCAATGTCGTAAGCCATTTCCCTTAATTCTTTCATTAGAATTAATTATACTTTAATTTATGAATTTCACAGTTATAGAATATACGGGGTGTTACATTCTCCCCCTCTTAAAAGGATTTCGTCCCTGAAATCTTCAAGTTAGGAAGAATGTATATCCTACCATCCAATCGTCCATCTACTGAACCAACAAACACAGGTGTCCATTGTCCTTAAAGACTTATAATGCTTTATGATCATATGCATTATGTGTGTATATGTCCTTATCTAATGCAGAAATCAGGCGGTCCACTGATTCAGTTGACCTCCTAATTGCGAATCATGTAAGCGTCATGAATCCATCATGTATGCAAATTTTTCCTACTCATAATTCTACATGAGTGCACAACAATTCATACAAATGCGACAACCATATGATAACAAATAAAATTTCAACCACATATGAACGAGAATACATATATGCATATGCAATATGAAGTGACTGAGCCGATCTAAAACCTATAATATGTGTGTATATGCATCCACGAGCAACCACTAGCAATCATTAGCAACCACTTGCAGCCATCATCCATAACATGTTTTCAAATACATGTTTGCATCCATTTGCTTTCTACCTAAAGAGTTAGGAAAAGGACCAAGGAGATATAACTAAAAAGATAGATAAAGCATAACTTAAGGAAAAAGAGGGATCAAAGGTGTACCCTCAAAAAGAAAAGGGTAGGCAGCGCGTATTATGTCCTCAGTTTCCCAAGTCGCGTCTTCCTCGGCGTCGCTCCACTGAACTTTGATGAGCTTGACTTCGCGGTTGCGTAGCTTTTTCACTTCAGTTCCTAAGATGCGTGTTGGAACTCTTCTTACAGTTGCTTCGCATTCCACTTCGGCTTCTTCTAGAATGCTAGGCTCCACTTTTTCAGCAGACTCGTGCAAACACTTTCGGAGGTGAGAAACATGAAAGACGTTGTGAACTCCGGCCAGTCTCTCGGGTAGCTCTAATCTATAGGCCATCTTCCCAACCTTCTCGATGATAGGAAATGGTCCTACAAACCTCGGTGCTAGCTTTCCAGTGGATCCAAAGCGAACGACGTTCCTTAGAGGAGATACATTAAGAAAAACCCTGTCCCCAACCTCAAACTCAAGGTCGGTCCTTCTCTTATCTGCGTACGATTTTTGTCTGTCCTGGGCTGTCTTCATCCTACTCCGTATCAAGTCTACCTTCTCTGAAGTCTCTCGAATCATGTCTGGCCCAAGTATAAGTTTATCCGTGGACTCCCACCAACAAGTTGGTGATTTGCACGGTCTCCCATACAATGCTTCGAAGGGCGCCATACCGATAGTGGCTTGGTAGCTGTTATTGTAGGCGAATTCTACCAAAGGAAGATGCTCTTCCTATGTCCCTCCAAAGTCAAGAACGCAAAGTCCCAAGAGATCCTCTAAAACTCTATTCACCCTTTCCGTCTGGCCATCGGTCTAGGGGTGATAGGCCATGCTCAAACATAACTGTGTGCCTACAGCCTCTTGCAAACTTCGCCAAAACTCGCTCGTGAAAATAGGGTCTCGGTCACTAACAATACTGGAAGGTATCCCATGGAGTCGAACTATTTCCTTGAGATAAAGAGATGCTAGAGATGAGGGTCCTTCTACTCTTGATAGGTAAAAAGTGGGCGCTTTTTGTAAGCCTATCCACTATTACCCAAATGCTAGTATTGCCTCTTCTTGACCTAGGCAGTCCATCAATGAAGTCCATCGAAATACTATCCCACTTCCACTGTGGGACCTCTAGGGGGTGAAGTAGTCCTCCAGGCCTTTTCTGTTCCGCCTTGACCTGTTGGCATATCATGCACTTGGAAACGAAATCTGCCACGTCCTTCTTCATGCCGTTCCAAAAGAAAACTCTTTTCATGTCCTTGTACATTTTATCCCCGCCTGGGTGTATTGTCATCTTGGAATGATGTGCTTCCTCAAAAACCTTCTTTAACAACTCTCTTGCTTGTGGGACGCACAATCTTCCATCGTGTCTCAGCCAGCCTTTATCGTCGATAGAGTACCTATTGAGGTGACTAGAAGTCTCGCCCCTAATAAGTTTATCAATCACATCAACAAGCTGAGGGTCTTCACGTTGTGCATCCCCTATTGAGTCCACTAGATTCGGGCGTACTTCGAGAGATGCTAGCAAACCCGATACAAAATCATAGGAGGGCCGAAAGTTAAAACTGGCTATATACTCCAAGCTTTGCCTTTCTACAAAGAGCGGAATTAGGGTCAGTTTTTTTCGGCTCAACGCGTCTGCCACTACGTTGCCTTTTCCAGGAGTATAGGAAATTTCAAAATCATACGAGGCAAGAAACTCCATCCACCTTTGCTGCCTCAAGTTAAGATCTTCCTGCGAGAATAGATATTTCAACAATTTATGGTCAGTGTATAATTCGAACTTCTCACCTAGGAGATAATGTCGCCAAGACTTAAGTGCAAAGACGATGGCGGCTAACTCAAGATCGTGGGTCGGGTAGTTCTATTCATGAACTTTCAGTTGTCTTCCACCATAAGCTACTACCCTCCCTTCTTGCATTAGAACGGCGCCTAGTCCCGTTCCACATGCATCTGTATAAACTGTGAACAGTTTTCTTCCGTCAGGCAGAGTTAGAACTGGGGCTGTTGTAAGAGCCCTTTTCAGGCGTTGGAAAGCCAACTCGCAATTCCAGTCCCAATTGAACACTAGATTCTTCTTTGTCATCCTTGTGAGTGGAGCTGAGATTTTTGCAAAATCCCTTATGAACTTTCGATAGAAACCGGCTAGCCCAAGAAAGCTTCGGACTTCGGTTGCATTCTTTGGTGCCTTCCAGTCCTGCACCGCAACTACCTTTGCGGGGTCCACGGCCAACCCTTCTTTGGATACAACATGCCCAAGAAATCTTATTTCTTCCCTCCGAAAATGGCATTTTGAAAACTTTGCCTTTAGCGGATGTGCTCGGAGAGTATCCATGACTTCTTTCAGATGTTAAGCATGCTCTTCCTCACTCTTTGAAAAGATCAAGATATCATCTACGAAGACTACCACAAATTTGTTGAGGAATTCTCTGAACACTTTGCTCATTAGGTCCACGAAGTATGCGGGCGCATTTGTCAGGCCGAAAGGCATGACAAGCCACTCAAAGAAACCGTCTGGGGTTCTGAACGTCGTTTTATCAATACTATCCTCAGCTACTCTTAGCTGATGGAACCCAGTTGCCAGATCAAGTTGGGAGAAAACCGACGCACCAACAAGCTGATCAAACAAATCGTCAATTCGGGGAAGAGGTTGCCTATTTTTCTTGGTCAATTTGTTTAACTCCCTATAGTCAACGCAAAGGCGAAGTGAACCGTCTGCTTTGGTTGCGAACACCACTGGAGCACCCCATTCTGGAATGCTCCTTCGAATGAACCCCTTCTCGAGAAGTTCTTTAACCTGCTTTCTGAGCTCCTTTCTCTCTTTTGGATCCATATGTCTAACAGGTAAAGCTACGGGCTTTGCATTATCCACAAGATAGATACGGAAGTCTATTTCCTGCTTCGGAGGTAAGCCTTTCACCTCCTCGAAGACATCCGGATATTCCCGGACTACTCTAACCGACTGCAAATTCTCATCGGAAGCATCAAGTGACTCTAGATAACTAAGCATAACAGCATTCAAAGGATTACAGGAGATTTCTAGAGTGTTACCAAGCCGAGTCAAGAGCCTAACTACTCTTTTCTCACAATCAAAAATGGCACCGTTACTGGAAAGCCAGTCCATGCCCAAAATCAAACCATATCCCGAGAAGCCTAGGACAAAGGCATTACAACTAAACTCAACACTGAGAATAGAGATTTTCAAACCCAAACAAACCATTGACAAGTAAGCGGAGCCCCCAATTGGATTTGAAACTACTAAGGGATCCTCAACCATACTAGTGTCTAGATGCAGAGATTCTACTAAAGCAGATGAAATAAAGGAGTGTGATGCGCCCGAATCAAAAAGTGTGCGAACTGGATGATCATAAAGATAGACTACACTTTCTACAGAAATATTTCTACCTCAAGTTCCCAAGATAGGATTGAGAAGATAAGCAAGATAAAACAAAGCATCTAGGAGAAGAAGTTAAAGATGTACCCCCAGAAGGTCCTGCTTGCGGGCATTGCCCTTGCTCCTTAAGGCAGTTCTTGCTGATATGTCCAATATCACCACACTGAAAGCACGCTCCCATCTTCATATTCTTCTTTCTACAATCCTGGACTAAATGCCCAATGATGCCACAGAAATAACATTTCCTTTTTTTCACGTGTCTTGTTATTATTGTTGTGGTCCTTTCCTCCTTGACTGTTATCCGTCTACTTATTCTGCGATTCTTCTGCTCGCTGTTTCACGTAGAGGAGAAGGAGTAAGAGCGTCTGTAGCTGGGGAGTAAGGTCCCCAGACATGCTGAAACG
Source organism: Allium sativum (assembly GCA_030737875.1). NCBI lineage: Eukaryota > Viridiplantae > Streptophyta > Magnoliopsida > Asparagales > Amaryllidaceae > Allium > Allium sativum. The sequence continues at coordinate 30,176 of JASFAX010000874.1, read as the reverse complement.
AAAAGGAAAGATTCAAAACGAAGGATAGAGAGAGATAGTACACATTGATTTTGGGGGATCATGCCTTTTAAAATATAACACTTTTCTTGAAAAAGGCTTCTTTAAACTTTCTTTTGAAAACAAATTTCAAAAAAACTTTTATCTTATCTGGTAAACCTATGCTCTGATACCAAGTGAAACACCCCACCTCCGTTAGGGTCACTCACAAAGGGAATGCCCTAATTTTGGTGGAGGTTTTTAAGTATAAGTCACAGATACACAAGATAGATATAAATACACATATTTTTAAACAGCGGAAAACATAGCAACTTTTATTTCCTCAAAATATGTGTCATACAAACCATACCATAATTGTCTTACTATACTTCCAAAAACATTACATTTCCATAACTGTCTTGATTTCCAAAGAAGCATAAAACATAAAGTAAAGCAGAAAAATCCCCATAATGATATCCAAAGCCGTGATGCAAACAAAAGAGATCCAAACCGTACATCTACTGTCTTCAAGCTTGTAAAAGAGTCTGACTAAGCTGAGTTGTTTCCTCCCTGTGGACCTGGGGGGAAACGAAAGAAAAGAAGACGAAAAGAAAAACGGGGTCTGACATAAAGCCTGAGTAAATCTAGTGACTTTTCAGTATATGAATAAGAAAAGGATATGATGGACATAAACTGAAAACAGGATAGTATCATAACTAAGGGAGTGTAGTCCAGAATCGAATATACTATCGAACCCACACTATATCTCTGCATTTACTAGGATTATTCTAACTGGCACCCCATGCTGAGGGTGAAGTGATCCTTTTTGTTTTTACTAAAGATCGTCTCCTACTCATACGTGTGTCTTACGGCTCCCCCAAGAAGTGTAGATACCTATGCTGGTCCCACCATGGGGTGTATCAAGACCCATGGTGGCGGCCCTGACACAATTACTAGAAGACATAGGTTATACTACTGGTGCCCCCAGTGCCCTGCTTGTCTGCTCCGGAGTGTGTGCACGACCACACACCATTAGACCCACACTGTGCACCCAACAATTGCCGTTATTTGACCGCTTACATTCAGCCCAGTAATCGTGCCCCACCCTGCCTAGTTTTAGGGTACCGTTGATACATAAATTGGGTTATTGCTGAAACGGGTCCCTATGTTACCAGGGTTTTCTAGTCAAACATGTTAAATGGTTATTTTCTGTATATACCTAACCCCACCCATCAATATTTGTTAACATGTTGAATCTTTGGTTAAGTTTTTTCAGTTGACTTAACCCTACCTCCTGTCCTTAGCCTTTTAGAGCACCGACCACTCACATTAGACAGATATCACTACGGTTACTGGATGTGCCGGTTGGTTCCGGGCAGGTTTACACCGTAGTTCAGTCTAACCTCGGGTCTTTATTGGGCTCAATGTTTCCACTCACATTGGATAGGTATTGTTGTGACTACTGGACAGCCGGGCGGGTCCGGGCATATTTACGTCACAACTCAATCCAACCTCGGGTTAAACATGTCGTATTTTCTAAATTTACATTTCACCATTCAATTTAATATGTAAATATCATGGTCTTCATTTTTAGGTATAACAATTTATACCACTATAATATCACAGTCGTTGGCATGTGCCAAACATGCCAACATATATATTTTTATCATGTTTCACACCCAACGCTATTACCCCCGTTTGAACGTACTAATGTTGGGCTCGACACAATTCAGCCCAACTTGATAAACGTGAGAAAAAGGGGAAATCAAGAACATGTAATATTTCTATGTCACATAAAAGGTGTGTAGCGCATGAACTTGCAATTTGGCGATTCAACTAACATAAACATTTGATCATATGAACTTGCATTCAAATAGGCATATGACTAAGTAGGTGACATGTGAAATAGCATAACTTTGGATTTGCCTAGATGTGAATTCAAACATATATAACTAGGCATAATGTCAAACACCAAACTAGCATGTTACATGTTCATAAAATGTCCACTTTTTATCATAACCCAAAGGGGTAAACTAACTTTAAAACAAGCAGTCCATTTTAAAATGATACTAGCATAATTTGTGTAACCCAAGTAATACTTAATATTAATCAAATTATACTTGTGATGAATCTAAGATGTATACATAGGTTTTGAGTCATATAGGCATAAAAGATCTCAGGTCTATAACATGTTTACATAAGTATATAGTCCATGATATTAACATAAACATAAAGGGATCCAATCCTAGCCACAAACTTGCAAGTGATAATACTTTCATATACAATTGTCCAATAAACTTGCATCGATCGATTTATGCCACAAATATCAATACACAAAATCACGATAGAACATTACAATACATAGAATTTACATCATGGCGCAATAATACAATTCTATTCTCAATTACATCATATCACATCATAATTTTATTCAGATTCTGAAAGACCACTATACTTACAACGTGTGATGAATTCTTGTTTTCTGATTTCTGTTTTCTGAATTTGGAGATGATCTACTTTGGGTAGCAATTGGTTGATTGATTTGATTAGACTTTAGTTTGCTTCTTAGTTTGATTCTTGGCGGCTACGATCAACTCCTCCCCGGCAGCATGACAACTCCTCTCTTATTTTCTTATGTGAATTAGTTGAGTCTTAGGGTATATTTATAGAGTTTCAAACAGTTTTGAGCCGTTGGATGCAGTCAGGGGGAAAATCAGACCGTACATCACAACAGAAATCGAATTAGGGTTAGACCCATCTGGTCAGGCCGACCAGACAAGTCGACCTGCTGGTCGACACCCAAGTCGACTGCGCAGTCGACTTGGGGGGCCAGGTCGACTGCCCAGTCGACACTAGTGTCGACCTGGTCACTGGGCCGGAATTTTCCCGCCTAGCCCAGTTTGAACTTGAATTCGAATTTTAAACCTGTTCTGAGCTGTTTTTGAATTTCAGATTTATTATGAAACTTCCGGAAGTCATAACTCCTTCATACGGAGTCCGTTTCACGCAAACTCGGACTCTATCTTAACCAGAATTCTGAGACGAACGCAATGGCATAAGCCATTTCCCTTAATTCTTTCATTAGAATTAATTATAATTTAATTTATGAATTTCACTGTTATAGAATATACGGGGTGTTACAGCAACGGTCCTACGAACCTCGGTGCTAACTTTCCAACTGCTCCAAAGCGAACCACATTGCGTAAAGGAGAAACTTTTATAAAGACCATATCTCTGACTTCAAACTTTAGGTCTATCCTTCTCTTGTCTGCGTAGGATTTCTGTCTATCTTGGGCCGTTTTCATCCGTCTTCATATCAACTCAACCTTCTCGGAAGTGTCCCTTATCATGTCGGGTCCAAGTATGAGCTTGTCTGTCAACTCCCACCAACAAGTTGGTGACTTGCGCGGTCTTTCGTATAAAGCTTCGAATGGTGCCATTCCTATGCTAACTTGGTAACTATTATTATACGCGAACTCAACGAGAGGTAGGTGATCTTCCCAAGTACCACCAAAGTCAAGAATGCATAGTCTCAAAAGATCCTCTAGTACCCTATTTACCCTTTTGGTTTGTCCATCCGTCTGTGGGTGATAGGTCATGCTTAAACTTAGTCGTGTACCCATCGCTTCTTGTAAACTATTCCAAAATTCGCTAGTGAAAATCGGGTCACGATCGCTAACTATACTAGAAGGAACTCCGTGCAACCGTACTATTTCTCGAAGGTATATAGACGCTAGCCATGATGCGGTCCTCTTGCTCTTCACAGGAATGAAGTGAGCGCTCTTCGTGAGTCTATCTACTATAACCCATATGCTAGTGTAGCCCTTCCTTGACCTAGTCAATCCATCCACGAAATCCATCGAGACACTCCCCCATTTCCACAGCGGAACCTCCAAAGGATGCAATAGCCCACCGGGCTTTTTTGACTCGGCCTTTACTTGTTGGCACACCATGCACTTAGAAACGAATTCCGCCATGTCCTTTTTCATCCTATTCCAAAAGAAAATGTGCTTCATAACCTTGTACATTTTATCCCCTCCGGGATGTATAGTCATCTTCGAGTGATGTGCCTCTTCGAGAACTCTCTTTACTAAGTCTCTCACCTGTGGGACACATAGTCTCCCATCACGCCTTAGCCATCCCTTGTCATCTATGGCATACCTACTGAGGTGACTTGACATCTCACCTCTAATCAACTTGTCCTTGATCTCGACTATCTGTAGGTCTTCCTTTTGTGAAGTCCCTACTTGGTCTAGAAGCGTAGGCCTTAACTCAAGAGATGCTAACGTGCTAGCCAACGACTCGACAACAGATGTGAAATCAAAGGTTGCTATAAACTCTAGACTTTTCCTTTCAACAAACAAAGGACTCAAAGTCAACTTTTTCCTACTTAGCGCATCCGCCGCCACGTTACCTTTGCCGAGGGTATAAGATATATCAAAGTCATACGATGCCAAGAATTCCATCCACCTCTGTTGCCTTAGATTCAAATCTTTTTGCGAAAAGAGGTACTTAAGTGATTTGTGATCGGTATACAAATCGAACTTCTCACCTAGAAGATAGTGGCGCCAAGACTTAAGCGCAAAAACTATCGCGGCAAATTCCAAGTCACGTTTGGGATAGTTTTTCTCGTGAACTTTAAGTTGTCTACCAACATATCACTTTCCCTTCTTGCATTAGGACAGCGCCTAATCCCATGCCGCACGCATCTGTGTACACCGTAAACGTCTTACCTCCGTCGGGTAATGCCAAAACTGGAGTTGTGGTAAGGGCTCTCTTAAGCCTTTGGAAAGCAACGTCACACTCTATGTCCCATGCAAAGGCTAGGTTCTTTTTCGTTAACCTAGTAAGAGGGGTTGAAATCTTAGCGAAGTCCTTAATGAACTTCCTATAGTAGCCTGCCAAACCGAGAAAGCTTCTCACTTCCGTTGCGTTCTTATGGACTTTCTAGTCCTGTACCACAGCTACCTTTGCGGGGTCCACAACTATAACTTGCATAGAAATTACATGTCCAAGAAACCGAACTTCTTTTCTCCAAAAATGACATTTGGGGAACTTAGCCTTTAACTCGTGTGCTCTAAGCGTATCCACGACTTCTTTGAGATGTCTAGCATGTTCTTCCTCATCCTTTGAGAAGATCAAAATATCGTCCACGAAGACCACCACAAACTTGTTAAGGAACTCCCTAAACACCCTACTCATCAAGACTGCGAAGTACACGGGTGCATTCATCAAACCAAACGGCATGACGAGCCATTCGAAGAAACCATCCGGAATCCTAAATGCAGTCTTGTCAATGCTATCCTCAGCCACTCTAAGCTGATGGAATCCTGTAGCTAGATCGAGTTGAGAGAAAACAGACGCTCCTACAAGCTGGTCGAACAAGTCGTCGATTCTCGGTAATGGGTGCCTATTCTTCTTAGTCAGCTTGTTTAACTCACGATAATCTACGCATAGACGAAGCGAACCATCCGCCTTAATAGCGAATACCACCGGAGCACCCCATTTAGAAATGCTTCGCCTAATGAAATTTTTCTCAAGCAACTCCTTAACTTGCTTACTAAGCACTTTTTTCTCTCGTGGGGCCATGTGTCTAACGGGCAATGCAACTGGATTAGCATTATCAACAAGATATATACGGAAATCTATCTCGCATTTAGGGGGTAACCCCTTAACCTCATCAAAGACATTGGGATATTCTCGGACTACCTTTACTGATTGCAAATCATCGATAGACGAGTCAAGAGATTCTAGATAAAATAACATGACAGGACCCATAGGGTTACAAGAAATTTCAAGGGTATTACCAAGGCGAGTCACGAGTCTAACTACCCTTCGTTCACAATCGAGAATGGCTCCATTATTGGACAGCCAATACATGCCTAGAATCAAACCGTATCCCATAAATCCGAGAACATAAGCATTACACATGAATTCTACGCTTAAGATAGAAATCCTCAAATCCACACAAATCATAGATAAATGAGCTGAGCCACCAATAGGATTTGAAACAATAACGGGATCCTCAACTAGACTAGTACTTAGGTGCAGAGTTTCAACAATGTCAGAAGAAATAAAAGTATGCGATGCGCCAGAATTCAACAAGGTTCGAACAGGATGATCAAAAAGATAGACTAAACTTTCTACAGAAATATTTATACCTAGTTCTTGCGGAGGTACCGTGAGAGAGTGGACTTGTCCTCTAGAAGAAGGTCTAGCTCCCTGCCCTTGCTTCCTTGGGCAGGCCTTAGCCATGTGTCCTCTCTCACCACAGTGGAAACAGCCACCCATCTTCCTTTTCTTCTTCCTGCAGTCTTTGACCAGATGTCCAGGAATGCCACAGAAATTACACTTTCTCTTCTCACGGGGTTTGTTGTTCTTCCTGCCTTTCTTTGGATCAACTTTCTTGTTATGCAACCCTTCCCCCTTCTTGTCTTATGGCACTTCTGCTTTTGCCTCATTCTTTCCCTTGTCTTCCTCACTTAAGAGCGCTATGTCTACCAACCTTTCGTAAGTAGCCCCCATAGGTATGTGGGTCATAGCCAAGCTGTGAAGTGGCTCATTCAATCCCTTGACAAAACGGAGAGCCTTCTTATGAGGAGTATTCACTAAGTCCAGTCCAAACCGAGCCAGCTGATTGAATTGATTGACGTACTCCTTGACCGTCATACTCCCTTGCTTAAGAGATAAGTACTTTTCCAGCCATAGACTTCGTTCAGCTTGTGAGAGGAATTTCATCTCAAACCTTATTCTGAAATCCATCCATGTTTAAACCAGCCTCTCAGTGTTAGTGACCACCCACCAATAGGAAGCTTCGTCTTTGAGTAACCATACTGCCAACTGTACCTTCTGCCTATCGTCCACCTCGAAAATAACGAACAGATCCTCAGTTTCTTTGAGCTAGTTCCTCGCTTCTACGAATGATTCAGTTCCTTTGAAATCCTTTCCACCCATGGCCCTAAAATCTCTATAGATCTTTGAGAAAGCATTAGTACGAGGAGGGGCGGAGGAGGAGGAACCACTGCAGCTGGAGGAGGAATATCTGCTGAGCCTGCATCGTTGGCCCTAGCCTCTAAGTACCTCCTGAACCAGCCAGGTATTGGCACGCCCTCTGGAAGGTTAAGATTCCCAAACATGCTGAAATGAAAAAGAAGAGATTCAAAACGATGAAACAAAGGATAGTGCTAATGGCTTTTGGGGAATAGCCTTTAATTAAAACAAGACTTTTCTTGAAAAATGCTTCTTTGTAAACGGTTTTGAAAATAGTTTTAGAAGGTTTTTAAAAACTTTTTCCCAGTCTGGTAACCTTCTACTCTGATACCAAGTGTAACACCCCACCTCCGCTAGGGTCACTCACAAAGGGAATGCACTAGTTTTGGAGGAGCATTATCGAGGTAAACAAACATAGAAATATTACAAGACAAAACATAGATAAAACAATGGAAGAATCAAAAGATAAATTTCATTAATTTCAAAAAGAGTCAAAACCTTTTACATCCAAAGTACCAAATAGCCAAGGTCATTATTTTCCATTACAACAAATTATGTCTTGCATAAATAAAGAAGCATAAACTTAAAACAACAAAAGTAGCTTAATTCCCTAAAGGTAGCAGAAATGCAGCCATAGCATAGCTCAAGATCAAACCGTACATGAGCTGAATCGAAATCAAGCGATATCCAAGCTAAGTGCTAGAGTTTCCTCTCGTAGGACCTTGGGGGGAACGAAAGAAAAAGAGGCGAAAGAAAACGGGTCAGTCATAAAGACTGGTAAGTCCTAGTGACTTTCAGCATAAAAACAGGTAAGGGTAACATGACATGTATAAACTGAAAGTAAACATAAGAATGCTGTCAAGATGGGCAAGATAGACTAAGATGGCATGATAATTCAAGTATAAATCAAGTATAGCATTGCATGTTCAAGGTTTGCTGCACCAACTGTACTAGTATCCCAAACCCATGTCATATATTAACCATAAAATGATCCCTTGGCCCAATATCATGAAATGACCCATTACTAGGTCCAATGGAACGATCCACTAATTGATCTGCTCCCCACAAGTTCTAGCTTGTCATGTGTCTATGTCAAACGGCCCTATCACGAATGTAGTCACCTGTGCTAGGTCCACCATAGGGTGTATAAAGCCCTAGGGTGCCAACCGCCGACACGAATCAAGCATGCACAGTGTAATCCTACTGATGCCCAATGCCTGCTTTTTCAACTCTGGAGTACGTGCACGACCATAGTCCGCCTGAACCTACACTGGCGCACCAACTCAGCCGTCGTTCTGGTCGCTTACAATTTAGCCCAGTAATCGTGCCCCACCCTGCCTAGTTCCTGGATACCATGATACATCTAAGTGGGTTACTACTGAAATGGACCGCGTAACTAGGGTTTCATTCAGCAGGTTAAGTGTTGTCATTTAAATTCGTGACTTAACCCCATCAGTCTAGCATGTCAAGTTGGTTAAGTGTTGTCCTTCATGTTCATGACTTAACCCTATCATGTGGCATTAATTCATTAATACACCCCAACCTCTCACATTAGACCTGTTGTTGTGGTCACTGGATATGCCGGGCGGTTCCGGGCATATTTACACCACAACTCAGTCTGACCTCGGGTTTCAAGCGCGATATGACCAACTACCCACATTGGATCCTATTGTTTGCAGTAACTGGATTTGTTGGGCGGTTCCAAGCAGAATTACACTGCAAACTCAACCCAACATCTAGTTGGCCATTTTCAAGTTCATTCTAGTGTCATGTCCATGTTCAAATTTCAGGTCAAGTTCGTGTCAAGTTTCATGGCAAGTTTCAACTTATGCCTATTATCAAGTTCGTGATTCATGTTCATAACCAATTCATGTTTTGCCTAATCTACCCAAATCGTATTCCCATCGCATGTAAACGTGAATCAATCTAATTTACAAGTAAATCTAAATCCAGAAATAAAGGGAATAACATCAAAACTATGATAGGCACAAAGGACGAGCATAAAGTGATAAAAGGGATTAAAAGACTAGCATGACATAACTTGAGATAATTGGTTACAACATCACTGGCATATAGAAAATAATAGGATTTCAAGTCTGGCAAAATAAGGTGATAGTCATGGCATAAGGTGATAGTCCCAAACTTGCAAATAATAGACTGATTCAACGTCATGATAATGTTATGGACATAAAAGAGTTTGATTTACAACATGAATAGGTCCAAACTGATTTCATAGCAATATTCCCAAATGTCAAGATCCAAGATGGAAACTAGAATAGATGTGAATCGACTATCATACTTAAGTCCAATTTCACTTTATCTCATGCCCAAATTACAATTAACAAGTTTAAATCTCAAAGTAACTAGAACTTACAGATCGTGGTCTAAGAAATTGAGATGCAGAAGTTAGTCGTCGAATTGTTGAATCGTTGAATCTTGATTCGATTGTAGAAGCAAATCCCCAATACGCAATTCCTAGTCGTAGTCTTTAAGAAATAGTCTTTGCATTTTACTTTAATTTAATTTAATTTAAAAGAAGCCATGTCCATCAAGAACTTGTGCAGCATAAAGTTAGAGAAGAATGGTGTAAAGAGAATGAGGCTAGGAGGCTGTTTATATAGGATTAGGCGGATGAATCTAGACTGAAAACGAGACTAGAAACATCAGGTTGAACCCAGGCTCAAAACTGGGTTCTGGTACCAGGTCGACCCCCAGGTCGACCATAGGGTCAACCTGGTCCCTGGGAGGTCGACCATAGTGTCGACCCCAAAGTCGACCTGGTCCTGTGCGGGAAATTTACTGCCCAGCCTGCACTGGGGTTTGAATTCGAATTTCGAATTCGAATTTCAAGTTGTTTTCGATTCTGAAAATTCCTGAAACTTCGGAGGGTCATATCTCCCTCATACGGACTCCATTTCTCGAAAACTCGGACTTGTTTCTAAGCAGAATTTCGAGACGAATGCAATGGTGCAACCCTTTCCCTTGATTCTGGTCTTAAAAATTAATTCTTCCTTGATTTATGGTTTTAACATGTTATAAAAATATGGGTTGTTACAGTAGCTACTCCAATCATGAGCATCAGTAGCGCCCATCCATCCAATGTGACGATCATCGATCTTGAACCGTCTTCAACTCTTTGACTTCTAACCGACGATCGATTATTTGAAATGAGAATTAACTTGGCCTTTTCAAATAATCTACGTATATTTAGATTTTCAAATCAATTCTTCACATGGTTAAATTATTCAACATTCACATTTCAGTTCTTTAGTATAATTTTCATGTCAAACACATTCAACCATCTAATATCTAGAAAACCAAACAGAATCGGTTTATTTCCATTCTATATCGTCTATAATATTTTATAATGATATATCGCCATTTTTATTTATTTCAAAACGGCCCTATTTAATTAAAAGACGTTTCAGGTCGTGCCGAGGCACTGGCGTTGTTTTTCCCTAAAAAAATTTACATATATCAGAAATCTAACCGTTGGATTTCAACAAAGTTTATATCATTGGGAAGATATTCCCAGAGCGAACCCAAAGGTTCCAATTTCGTGAAAATCCGATGGTCGGATCTTTCGGTATAATCGTTTGAAGTTACGATTTCAAAATGCGAACTACAGGGGCTCAATTCGTTTTATTTAGTTTATATTTATATATATATATAAATATAATTTATTCAACGATTTAAATATTGTTTTTAGTTCAAATATTTCACTAACGCCTTTAAATTTCGAAAAAATTCGCCATAACCTCCTTTGTATGGGAAGGGGTTTGGAAATTTATTGAGCCGTATTAGGTACCCAATAAATCCTAATAAGCATGCACATATTTATAATCATATATTCCGGTGTCCACAAGGGAGTGTGTATAGAACATAACTCCAGAGAATAAATTCTCGTCACCCTACAAATGGTTTTTGTGCCTTAATGACAGAGAGACGTGTTTATTGTCATCTCCAGACCAGTGTGGGGTTTTTTATTAATCTTGCAATTTATCGTTACAATTTATATAGTCCAGATCAGTCCTCAGTTCAATCTGTAATATATAGTCATCGCCACACAAGCCTCTCGCTCGTATGGTAAATCTTCAACCTCGTCACACAAGCTCCAAATGCTTATGTGGTATATGACAAAGTATGCCTATCGTCAAGAAGTATGCCATTTAGTGTAGTTCAAAATTAATTGTTACTATCCTATGGCGACGTTTATTATTACACACAGAACAACCAACACTCTGCATCGAATGGCATTCACAGGAGTTGATATAATAATAAAATTGCGCATCCAACTCATTAAGGTTTACCTATTTGTCGGGCACGCAAATAAATTATTTACTCGACAGCTAATCCACTTTCCTGTTCAACACAAGTATATATATATATGTGCAAAACTAAGCTAAAAATAATATTTCTAGCGAACAAAGGTTTATTTCCACCTATGGTTATTTTTAACACTTCCTAGACATGTTAAAAATAATACTTTCAACCCACATATATTTATTTGAACAAGTGGTTATTTTTAACACTTCACGTTTCGCATAAAAATGATATTTTTAGCGAACAAAAATATATTTCAACACATGACTATTTTATTTAGTTCGCCTACATGTTAAAAATAATATTCATAACAAACAAATATTTGTTTTCAACACTTGTATATTTTTAGCGAGTCGTTCACATGATAAAAATGATATTTTTATCATCAAAATATTTATTCAACACATGAACATTTTTAGCACTTCATATTCACAATAAAAATGTAAATTTTATTGTTCAATCTATATATTCAACACATGAATATTTTCCACTTCACACATACGATAAAAATATGATTTTTATCGTTCTAATCCTTTATTCAACACATGAATATTTTCTATAGTTTGTATACATAATAAAAATGTAATTTTTAATGTTAAAACAATTTATTTAAAACGCGAATAGTTTATAAAGTTAATATATATGATAAAATGTTATTTCTATTTTTTAAAAGAATTTTATTCATCACATGAATTTCTGTTCAACACATGAATCTCTATTCAACACATGAATCTCTATTCAACACATGAATATGGTTTCAACACATGAATATAGTTCCAACACGTGAAAATAATTCTAAAATATGAATATTATTGAAAATTTATGCAGCATAACGGCAGGGTATTTAAAACCGGCACCGTCCCAAGTACGGCTCCTCACTCTACCTTAAAACCTCGCGGTTTTTGACAATGGGGATTTCATACAACTAATTCGCACGCAGACGAGTATGATTTTCTTTTCCACTCTTTGTTCTAATTTTGTTTCAACCACAAATGGATATTTTTCAACCACAATGGTATTTTTCAACCACAATCCAAACAATATCAACCACAAACAATCCTATCAACCATTCGCATTATTTAACAAATTTTTCAAGCTAATTCACAATCAATAAATACCGTCCATGGTTTTTGGACGAGGGGAGTGTGTGTGTATATATATATATATATATTCATATATAAATATATTTTATTTCTATTGCTCAAATTTCTTTAAAATAACCAATTTAAAATTTTTGTATTGGCTCGTATTTTCCGGGTTGTTACTGAGGAATTCGTTTCTTTTAGCTGTATATCCGTGTTATTTTTGGATAAATCAATTTGTGATTTGGCGGGTATGACGATTTGACATTCGAAGTGAATAAACATGTGATCTGTCAGAGATAAGCGTGGCCTTTAGCCTCACAACCGGGAAACAACAGAAATCGGGCAGGCAGCATGGCTATGTAGGTCGCACCTATTAGGGTGTATAATCACCTGATCTAGAGCTTCATTTACTTCTAAAAATCTATTGTCGATGTTGTCCCATTCGGGAAACATTTGCTGATCCCAACCGTTGGTGATATACATTCGATACACTCAAGCGAAAAGAGGTACAGTAGCGAAAGGTGGTTCCATACCTTGTCATAGTTGGAAATCCATTACCCAATACGTGCTTGTGGTTTTGATTGTATACTATATATGTAGAACGTGAGATGAAAGCGTTTCTGCTAGATGATTATTATATTGTGGTTGATAGACATTTGTAAAAACCCGTAACTTCCCCGTAAAGGAAAGAGCGGATAGTTCGAGAACAAGCCACAGAAAAACTCAGACGGAAGAACATTTCATTGTATATTACAACAATGCATCAGATTACAAGAATATACAGAGTATAAATGAATAAATATTACACAGAAATATCAGAGATTTAGATTACATTTAAATACATCGCAGCGTAAAATAATACGATACACGACTGAAGGAGATATACGGATACAAAGCTTTCCGGATATCGTTCCAGCTGTAAACCAGGATCCTGTGAATATAAATCTGCAAAACCAAAACTACTAGCTGCCCGTGTGGAAAATAGGGGCACCCAGAGTTTAGGTAAAAATAATAAACTCCAGGTCAGTCATGTGACTGGTGTGAGAACTAAAACAGTTATTAATCTTTATTTTTAAAGTTAGGTAAATCAAGGGACCACGCCGTATAACACGGAACGGGTTTCCTCCCAAGAACACCAGTGCTTAAAACAACAGCGCAATGCTAATTAAAGAAAAATGAAGCTATTATAAGACCCAGGTCCCATCGTACAATGCAACGCAAGCCGGAGGATAGGGTTTTTACCTTATAATAGCCAAGAATGCTTGATACGTTTAAAACAAATCATTTGATACTTTTATAAGTGCATATTGTATAAAATATCTTCAAATCATAAGTATCAATCATAGACGGCATAAGTGCCCCATCCCACTATGTCGCCATACTAGGCTCTACAAATAAAGCCGGAATACACGTATTGGAAATTGGATTTCCATCATGGTAGCTCCTGATTCGAAAGATCGATCGCGTAATGCAATTCACCACGGCTTACGTCACAACAAGAGAACACCGTCTGCATCCGCACATTTGGGAACAGAGTACCACCGCGGCTTACATCCCAGCGAGAGAAAACACCGCTTACTCTATACATCCCTGAGCACTAGGCTCATCTCGGTCGACCGAATCCACGACACCACTAAGGTGCCCATCCACGAAAAAGCATACTGATCAAACCATCAGTTTACCACCATACCGGGGTGTGAGGCTCGCGGATCAACGCTATACACAAAGCCATGCTATATCAGCTGCGCTTTGATCATCAACCACCAAACTTTGCTTTTCAACAAAAGTCTGGATCACTGCATCTCAGCGTGCCACACTATCAATCCATATCGTACCACTGATTTCTGCCAATATATAACCTCTGAGCTCATATGTCTCAGAGAAGGGCGTTAAGCAAGAGAATAAATTCTCCGCCGCCAAACAGATATATATTTAGCATAGATCAACAAATACAATATAAAGGAATACAATGTCAGACACACCGTCCATTTACAAGTCCGTTCTAGCTCTGAACGAAACCGGAGGCACTTTCCTCGCATATCCATCCATCTCCAAGTACGTCTGGACGACCACCAACTATTTCCATCCTCTTGGGTGTACAGCCCAATCAGGATCGTCAGTAATTATCCGAACGATGTGAAGACTTCCGGTCTTTAACCACCGTCATCATCTTCGACATATCGTCGAATCGGTTATTTAGAATGGGTATAAACCCGGCCTTCCCGAACAACCCGCGTATATTAAAAACGAATGTTACACAAACACAGCATACGCCTCATTCCAATTCAGTAGCTACTAACCGTAAATCAACAAGAGAACAATTTCCCAAATATTAACCCCGAAGGCCGAAACCAACATCAGATCAATACCCAGGAAACCATTCTTCTTAGCTAACCTACAGCTAGTTTCTAAATTTTAATTCTTAGGGAAAGGTTCCCATTAATTTTATCCAAGATAAATTCTTTAAAATTTATCCTTTGATCTTCCTTTGGATGACATTTCAAACCAAATTATGGTTTTCCAAACTTGTCGAGATTAGCGAACCACACCGAAGTAATTATTTATTTTATTTCCCAATCCCAACCTATTCATCCCATGAAGCAAAACTAATAATACTCCATATTTAACACCACGGTGTTATCGGTAAAATTAATTACCATTTCACGTTCAAATCTAATTAAAGATTTAACTATCGCTTTGGTGCAAAACTGGTGATACTCCATTCTCGCTCATTTTCTAAAGTTGATAATTTAAATTATCAATTCCCCATTTCAATCCAATTGCAGATTCATTAAAACTCCTTTTACTGGGTTAAAGAACTAGGTGTTATTTAAAACACAGTTTACGACAAACCCAAATCACATTCTATTTATTATCGGGTTAAAGAACTAGTGTTATTTAAAACACAGTTCCCGATAAACCCATGAATCAATTATGGTTTAATTTAATTCAAATATATTAGGAATTCCGATTATTTAAAACCCCTTTTTAAATCTAATTTATTTATTTAAAAACAAATCGGGTTTTAAATTTAGTTCAAACTAGTTCATTTTGATAAAAATCTATTTTTATCTTTTCAAATATGGAGTTTTTCATCCCAACTTTTCCCAAATCATTTCTAATGATTTTACACAAATTATTGATATTTTTAATAATTTTATCAAGGCCCGTACAGTCGATTTCCATCAATGGCCATCGAACTGCACTTACAGCGACCTTTTTCAAATTTGATTTGGACATAATTCCAAATCCAACCGTTAGATTTCTAATTTCTAATATTCGTTAGAAAGCTCTTTTCGATACGAACCCAACGGTTCTGGTTTTAGGAGAATCCGACGGTCGGATCTCCCGTAATGTCCGTTTGAAATAAATGGTCGAAATTCACGAACTACCGCGGCGCGGCGCGTTCTATTCAGGCCATTATATATATAATATATATATATTATATATATCGTCGATTACCTTTTTAAAACGAATTTTATAAGTCATTTCAAATTTGTTTTAAAGACAATTTCAACCTTTAATTCAAATTCAAATTAAAATTGAATTTTCCCTTATAAATTCTTTCTACATTCACTTCTATTTGATTTCAATTCAAATCGATTTCAATTCGTTTTCAATTGAATTCAATTCAATTCAAATCCGTTTTCTATTTAATTCAATTCGAATTCGTTTTCTATTCAATCCAATTCAAATTGGTTTTCTAATCGATTCAAATCAAATTCGTTTTATATTCAATTCATTTCGAAATCGTTTTCAATTCATTTCATTTCGAAATCGTTTTCAATTCATTTCATTTCGAAATCGTTTTCAATTCATTTCATTTCGAAATCGTTTTCAATTCATTTCATTTCGAAATATTCGATTTCAAAATTACTTTTCGATATTCATTTTAAAATGAATAAAATCGATATAAATATCGTTCACGTCAAAATAGCGTCAATCTAATCAACACGGCTTCATATATTTCTATTTTCAAATATTCTATTTCAAATATTTCTTTTTCAAATATTTCCTTTTCAAATATTTCTATTTCAAATATTTCTTTTATTAAAATATTTCGTTCAACACATGACTAATCTCAACGGATGAGTACTGTCAACACATGAACCTTTATTTTATATTGATAAAGATGTAAATTTTATTATTAAAATATTTCGTTCAACACATGACTAATCTCAACGAATGAGTACAGTCAACGCATGAACCTTTATTTTATATTGATAAAGATGTAAATTTTATTATTAAAATATTTCGTTCAACACATGACTAATCTCAATGGATGAGTACAGTTAACACATGAACCTTTATTTTATATTGATAAAGATGTAAATTTTATTATTAAAATATTTCGTTCAACACTTGACTAATCTCAACGGATGAGTATTGTCAACACATGAACCTTTATTTTATATTGATAAAGATGTAAATTTTATTATTAAAATATTTCGTTCAACACATGACTAATCTCAACGGATGAGTACAGTCAACACATGAACCTTTATTTTATATTGATAAAGATGTAAATTTTAAAATATTTCGTTCAACACATGACTAATCTCAATGGATGAGTACAGTCAACACATGAACCTTTATTTTATATTATTCTTTATTCTCTAAATTGGAATGAGGCCCAATCAATCACCATATAATGTTAATTATATGGATTTTCATACATCACACGCATATAATAGTATTGAAAATAATCAACCATCAACCAAAGTGCACTACACTGCATAAGCATCAAATATGGATATTCAACGCTTATAACAGCCTGTCAATCAATCGATCGACATATTTAATCAATCAGGATGAGTGAACTTCAAATTTCATCCCAACACCCGTGTGGGGTTTCAAACAATCAAACACAGATTTTAGTTGTGCAGTTGGGCGATGTGTAAAATCTATCGACCCAATCAATGTCCTTCAAATAGGTGTACCTAAACAAATCGTCCGGTTTGTAAATGAACATTTTATTTTATTCACTTCCACGTTAAAACTATATTTTTAATGATAAAATATTTTATTTAACTTATGAATGCTCTATTCAGTTCATTTATTCAATAAAATGATATTTTTATTTTTCTTATATATTTTAGAAAATTTCGGCGGCATAACGGCACGATACTAGAAAAGGGACGAGGCCTAGCCTTATCCCCAGTCTAGTGAAGGCCCACGCCATTCACACATCAATCAAATTCATTCAATTCACCAAACAATTCAATTCAAACTAAAAAATCTAACCAACTACACAACCAAACAAACAAGTCCATGGTCTGTGGACGATTGTGTCGGGTGCTACTAAGCACCGTCTACAACCTAGTATATATATATAACTAGAAAAAGAGAATTTAGAGTGAGGAGTTCTCATCGATAGCTATCCCAATTCCATGACTCTTCTTATGTAGAAAATCTTGTCGTTCTTGCCTTTTGTCACTTTCGCTGCCCGTTGCCGCTACATATATAAGAATCGAATTTTTACTTTGCTATTCAATATATAAAAATCGAATTTTTACTATGCTATTCAATATATAAATATCCTATTTTTACTATGCTATTCAATATATAAAAATCCTATTTTTACTATGCTGTTCAATATATAAAAATCGTATTTTTACTATGCTATTTTTATCTTCAAAAATAATACTCCTTTTTATTCAAAACTAATGCTTATTTTATTTTACAAACAATGCTTATTTTATTTTTCAAACAATGCTTATTCCTCTTAAAACTAATTTAAAAATAATGCTTTTATATAAAAAAACCGATTTAAAAATAATGCTTAATATATATAAAATCTAGTTTAAAACTCTAATCACATTTACTTAACTAATTAAATAATTTCTGAAATTAACAATTACCTTAACTTCACTAACCCATCATTAAGGCTAATCAGCCTTCCTCCTTTTGAACGCTGCAGGTTTACAAGGGGAACCAAACCCATTTTGCTCGAATTAAAAACTTCCACCTTGCACGCTGAACGGAGGGCCGGATGACGATCAGAGGGGTCGACGACGTCGACCTTGGGGAGGGCAGCCATCGCCATGACCGAGGCAACGATCGGTGGGCCCAGGCGGTCGGCAACGACCTGCGAACGACAGCCCTTTGTGGCTCGAGAACTTCTGATTTACCCCATGAAAACTCATCAGATCGGTATGGTATCAAAGAGGGAAAAAGGGCACTTCAATTTTGTATTTAATATTTGGGGAATCATTGAAGAGATTAGGCGAAAAATAAAGGAGAAAATCGGAGCGTTTTCTGCCTTAGAACGAGATGGAGGCGGGCTTTGAAGAGTTGACCGTGGAATTCACGTTTGACCATCTTTCTAGGGTTTGACCCTTTTTATAAAAATTATTTAATATTATTTAATTCGCAGAAAAAGGAGATTTTGCATACGAATCCCAAATCAAACCCAACGACTGACGCCCCTAGCTAATTACCCCCATTCCGAACACAATGGGATATGTATCGTAAGCTGATTCAACCGTTTCGATCAGTTTTCGTTGAAATCAACATATAACTCTATATATTGAATTTGAACGCGCATTTCTATTTACCAGGGTCGCATACTAACTCTATAAATTGCAGAAAAATATTTTCTAGCTTCTTATTGACGATACGGTCCTAACAAAACTAGTTTCGTCGAATTCTGAGGCCGTTGGAAAAATGGCCATTTTCCAGTCGATTAAAATCAACTGAAACTGGTCAAACACGTTTTCCTTTGCCATGCTCACATATTGATTCGAAAAATTATGAAATTTAAAATCTAACAATAATTTGACACTGCGGATCCAACAAAAGTGGTTTCGTCGAAATCCGAGGTCGTTTGCAAAATGTCCATTTTTAAGGGCCTGAATTCCATAGCGACTATTTAGAATTTTCAACTGGACATATCTTTTGATTCCCACTATGAAATTTCGATTTGCCAGGTTCGTTGGAAAGATATTATCAATTAGATCCTAATGTTTTTGGTTTCACTAAAATCCGGATTGTTTTGCACCCGGTACATTCAATTGAAGTTTGAAACCGAATTATCGAACTACCGCGCCATTTTCAATTCTATTTATAATTATATATAAATATTTATATTCTAACGACGATGCGTATAATATATACGTTCGAATTATATTCAAAATAAATTTCTCGCCGATATTATTTAAAATAATTCATTTTAAATAATCAAAATTCGCTAAAATTGCCAAAATAAAAATTTTAAACTGGCTCAGATTTTCCGGGTTATTACAATCTCCCCCACTTAAAACTTTTCGTCCCCGAAAAGGAACAAAGTCGAAAGTGGTTTGATTAATCAACTCTACGTTCGATCCGGCTTCCTTTCTCCAACTTTTCAGTTTCTGTAAAATTTTCAAATTCTTCAAAAATTTGGCTAACGCCCTAAATTTTCGAAAAATTTCGCCATAACCTCCCCTACAATGGGAGCATCGAGAAATCTCAAATAGCTTCCCCGGTCCTTCAGATCTCAAAAAGAAAAAGAAAAGGCCAAGCGGCTAGCCAATAGGCTCATAAAATCATCATCACCCAAACAAAACAGTAAATTATGTAGTAAACATGTACCTATTTGTCGGGCAAACAAATTTTATTCTCTGGCTCAAGCCTCCTTGCTATGACCTGTTCAATGTAAGTACAAGTATATGCAAGCAAATGCGACCAAATTTCAATACAGTTCATTATTTGATCAAATTAGGCATAATGGTTCAAAATTAGTAACCAAATAAACAAACCACACAAACATCAATCAATTAGTGGATTAGAGTTTCAAATTCATAATTTTGATATATATACAAAAAATCATGTTTTTGATGCCAATTCACAACAATGTGTTCTAACTATATATGTTTTGGTTCTCACACCAGTCTAATGGAAGTATATAGAAAATCACACCTTCGAAACACGAACATAAGTTCGGATGATGATCGATCAATCATCAGACCATCTCCGGGCGTCTAGAATGTGATTCTATATCCATCTAATATATTAAAACTTCGAATATACGTTCATGACGCGTATATGCAAAATCTTTATATATCAGATTGTCCAAATTCAAAGTAAATAAATAATCAACTACGTTTAAAACGATTTAAATTTTCAAAACAAAATTGTTTTCATTTGAAAAATATACTCTTCACACTCGTTCTAGGATACTACTGATCCTACCTCTAACGAGTCATTCTAATTGGATATTACTAATCCAATATCTGATGAATTCTTTCGTATGGTTCTAATGTGTTTTGTTCTCGAGCTCGGTAAACCAAAGCTCTGATACCAACTGTAAAAACCCGTAACTTCGCCGTAAAGGAAAGAGCGGATAGTTCGAGAACAAGCCACAGAAAAACTCAGACGGAAGAACATTTCATTGTATATTACAACAATGCATCAGATTACAAGAATATACAGAGTATAAATGAATAAATATTAAACAGAAATATCAGAGATTTAGATTACATTTAAATACATCGCAGCGGAAAATAATACGATACACAACTGAAGGAGATATACGGATACAAAGCTTTCCGGATATCGTTCCAGCTGTAAACCAGGATCCTGTGAATATAAATCTGCAAAACCAAAACTACTAGCTGCCCGTGTGGAAAACAGGGGCACCCAGAGTTTAGGTTAAAACAATAAACTCCAGGTCAGTCATGTGACTGGTGTGAGAACTAAAACAGTTATTAATCTTTATTTTTAAAGTTAGGTAAATCAAGGGACCACGCCGTATAACACGGAACGGGTTTCCTCCCAAGAACACCAGTGCTTAAAACAACAGCGCAATGCTAATTAAAGAAAAATGAAGCTATTATAAGACCCAGGTCCCATCACACAATGCAACGCAAGCCGGAGGATAGGGTTTTTACCTTATAATAGCCAAGAATGCTTGATACGTTTAAAACAAATCATTTGATACTTTTATAAGTGCATATTGTATAAAATATCTTCAAATCATAAGTATCAATCATAGACGGCATAAGTGCCCCATCCCACTATGTCGCCATACTAGGCTCTACAAATAAAGCCGGAATACACGTATTGGAAATTGGATTTCCATCATGGTGGCTCCTGATTCGAAAGATCGATCGCGTAATGCAATTCACCACGGCTTACGTCCCAACAAGAGAACACCGTCTGCATCCGCACATTTGGGACCAGAGTACCACCGCGGCTTACGTCCCAGCGAGAGAAAACACAGCTTACTCTATATATCCCTGAGCACTAGGCTCATCTCGGTCGACCGAATCTACGACACCACTAAGGTGCCCATCCATGAAAAAGCATACTGATCAAACCATCAGTTTACCACCATACCAGGGTGTGAGGCTCGCGGATCAACGCTATACACAAAGCCATGCTATATCAGCTACGCTTTGATCATCAACCACCAAACTTTGCTTTTCAACAAAAGTCTGGATCACTGCATCTCAGCGTGCCACACTATCAATCCATATCGTACCACTGATTTCTGCCAATATATAACCTCTGAGCTCATATGTCTCAGAGAAGGGCGTTAAGCAAGAGAACAAATTCTCCGCTGCCAAACAGATATATATTTAGCATAGATCAACAAATACAATATAAAGGAATACAATGTCAGACACACCATCCATTTACAAGTCCGTTCTAGCTCTGAACGAAACCGGAGGCACTTTCCTCGCATATCCATCCATCTCCAAGTACGTCTGGACGACCACCAACTATTTCCATCCTCTTGGGTGTACAGCCCAATCAGGATCGTCAGTAATTATCCGAACGATGTGAAGACTTCCGGTCTTTAACCACCGTCTTCATCTTCGACATATCGTCGAATCGGTTATTCAGAATGGGTATAAACCCGGCCTTCCCGAACAACCCGCGTATATTAAAAACGAATGTTACACAAACACAGCATACGCCTCATTCCAATTCAGTAGCTACTAACCGTAAATCAACAAGAGAACAATTTCCCAAATATTAACCCCGAAGGACGAAACCAACATCAGATCAATACCCAGGAAACCATTCTTCTTAGCTAACCTACAGCTAGTTTCTAAATTTCAATTCTTAGGGAAAGGTTCCCATTAATTTTATCCAAGATAAATTCTTTAAAATTTATCCTTTGATCTTCCTTTGGATGACATTTCAAACCAAATTATGGTTTTCCAAACTAGTCGAGATTAGCGAACCACACCGAAGTAATTATTTATTTTATTTCCCAATCCCAACCTATTCATCCCATGAAGCAAAACTGGTAATACTCCATATTTAACACCACGGTGTTATCGGTAAAATTAATTACCATTTCACGTTCAAATCTAATTAAAGATTTAACTATCGCTTTGGAGCAAAACTGGTGATACTCCATTCTCGCTCATTTTCTAAAGTTGATAATTTAAATTATCAATTCCCCATTTCAATCCAATTGCAGATTCATTAAAACTCCTTTTACTGGGTTAAAGAACTAGGTGTTATTTAAAACACAGTTCACGACAAACCCAAATCACATTCTATTTATTATCGGGTTAAAGAACTAGTGTTATTTAAAACACAGTTCACGATAAACCCATGAATCTTTTCTGGTTTAATTTAATTCAAATATATTAGGAATTCCGATTACTTAAAACCTCTTTTTAAATCTAATTTATTTATTTAAAAACAAATCGGGTTTTAAATTTAGTTCAAACTAGTTCATTTTGATAAAAAACTATTTTTATCTTTTCAAATATGGAGTTTTTCATCCCAAATTTTCCCAAATCATTTCTAATGATTTTACACAAATTATTGATATTTTTAATAATTTTATCAAGGCCCGTACAGTCGATTTCCATCAATGGCCATCGAACTGCACTTACAGCGACCTTTTTCAAATTTGATTTGGACATAATTCCAAATCCAACTGTTAGATTTCTAATTTCTAATATTCGTTAGAAAGCTCTTTTCGATACGAACCCAACGGTTCCGGTTTTAGGAGAATCCGACGGTCGGATCTCCTGTAATGTCCGTTTGAAATAAATGGTCGAAATTCACGAACTGCCGCGGCGCGGCGCGTTCTATTCAGGCCATTATATATATAATATATATATATATATATATATATTATATTATATTATATATATATATATCGTTGATTACCTTTTTAAAATGAATTTTATAAGTCATTTCAAATTTGTTTTAAAGACAATTTCAACCTTTAATTCAAATTCAAATTAAAATTGAATTTTCCCTTATAAATTCTTTCTACATTCACTTCTATTTGATTTCAATTCAAATCGATTTCAATTCGTTTTCAATTGAATTCAATTCAATTCAAATCCGTTTTCTATTTAATTCAATTCGAATTCGTTTTCTATTCAATCCAATTCAAATTGGTTTTCTAATCGATTCAAATCAAATTCGTTTTATATTCAATTCATTTCGAAATTGTTTTCAATTCATTTCATTTCGAAATCGTTTTCAATTCATATCATTTCGAAATCGTTTTCAATTCATTTCATTTCAAAATCGTTTTCAATTCATTTCATTTCGAAATCGTTTTCAATTCATTTCATTTCGAAATATTCGATTTCAAAATTACTTTTCGATATTCATTTTAAAATGAATAAAATCGATATAAATATCGTTCACGTCAAAATGGCGTCAATCTAATTAACACGGCTTCATATATTTCTATTTTCAAATATTCTATTTCAAATATTTCTTTTTCAAATATTTCCTTTTCAAATATTTCTATTTCAAATATTTCTTTTATTAAAATATTTCGTTCAACACATGACTAATCTCAACGGATGAGTACAGTCAACACATGAACCTTTATTTTATATTGATAAAGATGTAAATTTTATTATTAAAATATTTCGTTCAACACATGACTAATCTCAACGGATGAGTACAGTCAACACATGAACCTTTATTTTATATTGATAAAGATGTAAATTTTATTATTAAAATATTTCGTTCAACACATGACTAATCTCAACGGATGAGTACAGTCAACACATGAACCTTTATTTTATATTGATAAAGATGTAAATTTTATTATTAAAATATTTCGTTCAACACATGACTAATCTCAACGGATGAGTACTGTCAACACATGAACCTTTATTTTATATTGATAAAGATGTAAATTTTATTATTAAAATATTTCGTTCAACACATGACTAATCTCAACGGATGAGTACAGTCAACACATGAACCTTAATTTTATATTGATAAAGATGTAAATTTTATTATTAAAATATTTCGTTCAACACATGACTAATCTCAACGGATGAGTACAGTCAACACATGAACCTTTATTTTATATTATTCTTTATTCTCTAAATTGGAATGAGGCCCAATCAATCACCATATAATGTTAATTATATGGATTTTCATACATCACACGCATATAATAGTATTGAAAATAATCAACCATCAACCAAAGTGCACTACACTGCATAAGCATCAAATATGGATATTCAACGCTTATAACAGCCTGTCAATCAATCGATTGACATATTTAATCAATCAGGATGAGTGAACTTCAAATTTCATCCCAACACCCGTGTGGGGTTTCAAACAATCAAACACAGATTTTAGTTGTGCAGTTGGGCGATGTGTAAAATCTATCGACCCAATCAATGTCCTTCAAATAGGTGTACCTAAACAAACCGTCCGGTTTGTAAATGAATATTTTATTTTATTCACTTCCACGTTAAAACTATATTTTTAACGATAAAATATTTTATTTAACTTATGAATGCTCTATTCAGTTCATTTATTCAATAAAATGATATTTTTATTTTTCTAATATATTTTAGAAAATTTCGGCGGCATAACGGCACGATACTAGAAACGGGACGAGGCCTAGCCTTATCCCCGGTCTAGTGAAGGCCCACGCCATTCACACATCAATCAAATTCATTCAAGTCACCAAACAATTCAATTCAAACCAAAAAATCTAACCAACTACACAACCAAACAAACAAGTCCATGGTCTGTGTACGATTATGTCGGGTGCTACTAAGCACCGTCTACATCCTAGTATATATATATATATAACTAGAAAAAGAGAATTTAGAGTGAGGAGTTCTCATCGATAGCTATCCCAATTCCACGACTCTTCTTATGTAGAAAATCTTGTCGTTCTTGCCTTTTGTCACTTTCGCTGCCCGTAGCCACTACATATATAAGAATCAAATTTTTACTTTGCTATTCAATATATAAAAATCGAATTTTTACTATGCTATTCAATATATAAATATCCTACTTTTACTATGCTATTCAATATATAAAAATGCTATTTTTACTATGCTTTTCAATATATAAAAATCGTATTTTTACTATGCTATTTTTATCTTCAAAAATAATACTCCTTTTTATTCAAAACTAATGCTTATTTTATTTTACAAACAATGCTTATTTTATTTTTCAAACAATGCTTATTCCTCTCAAAACTAATTTAAAAATAATGCTTTTATATAAAAAAACCGATTTAAAAATAATGCTTAATATATATAAAATCTAGTTTAAAACTCTAATCACATTTACTTAACTAATTAAATAATTTCTGAAATTAACAATTACCTTAACTTCACTAACCCATCATTAAGGCTAATCAGCCTTCCTCCTTTTGAACGCTGCAGGTTTACAAGGGGAACCAAACCCATTTTGCTCGAATTAAAAATTTCCACCTTGCACGCTGAACGGAGGGCCGGATGACGATCAGAGGGGTCGACGACGTCGACCTTGGGGAGGGCAGCCATCGCCATGACCGAGGCGACGATCGGTGGGCCCAGGCGGTCGGCAACGACCTGCGAACGACAGCCCTTTGTGGCTCGAGAACTTCTGATTTACCCCATGAAAACTCATCAAATCGGTATGGTATCAAAGAGGGAAAAAGGGCACTTCAATTTTGTATTTAATATTTGGGGAATCATTGAAGAGATTGGGCGAAAAATCAAGGAGAAAATCGGAGCGTTTTCCGCCTTAGAACGAGATGGAGGCGGGCTTTGAAGAGTTGACCGTGGAATTCACGTTTGACCATCTTTCTATGGTTTGACCCTTTTTATAAAAATTATTTAATATTATTTAATTCGCAGAAAAAGGAGATTTTGCATACGAATCCCAAATCAAACACAACGACTGACGCCCCTAGCTAATTACCCACATTCCGAACACAATGGGATATGT
The DNA here is from genome assembly GCA_030737875.1 of Allium sativum. Classification (NCBI taxonomy): domain Eukaryota; kingdom Viridiplantae; phylum Streptophyta; class Magnoliopsida; order Asparagales; family Amaryllidaceae; genus Allium; species Allium sativum. The sequence continues at coordinate 3,642 of JASFAX010000874.1, read as the reverse complement.
ATCGTAAGCTGATTCGACCGTTTCGATCAGTTTTCGTTGAAATCAACATATAACTCTATATATTGAATTTGAACGCGCATTTCTATTTACCAGGGTCGCATACTAACTCTATAAATTGCAGAAAAATATTTTCTAGCTTCGTATTGACGATACGGTCCTAACAAAACTAGTTTCGTCGAATTCTGAGGCCGTTGGAAAAATGACCATTTTCCAGTCGATTAAAATCAACTGAAACTGGTCAAACACGTTTTCCTTTGCCATGCTCACATATTGATTCGAAAAATTATGAAATTTAAAATCTAACAATAATTTGACACTGCGGATCCAACAAAAGTGGTTTCGTCGAAATCCGAGGTCGTTTGCAAAATGTCCATTTTTAAGGGCCTGAATTCCATAGCGACTATTTAGAATTTTCAACTGGACATATCTTTTGATTCCCGCTGTGAAATTTCGATTTGCCGGGTTCGTTGGAAAGATATTATCAATTAGATCCTAATGTTTTTGGTTTCACTAAAATCCGGATTGTTTTGCACCCGATACATTCAATTGAAGTTTGTAACCGAATTATCGAACTACCGCCCATTTTCAATTCTATTTATAATTATATATAAATATTTATATTCTAACGACGACGCGTATAATATATACGTTCGAATTATATTCAAAATAAATTTCTCGCCGATATTATTTAAAATAATTCATTTTAAATAATCAAAATTCGCTAAAATTGCCAAAATAAAAATTTTAAACTGGCTCAGATTTTCCGGGTTATTACAACATTATTATAATATTAAAAGGTTTTTGATATAAAGATACTTTGGATTCTCATAAGGGAAAAACCCGTTCCGTTATACGGCGTGGTCTTATGAGATATCGTTCAATGGCTCAAACTATTTTAAACTGTTTTACTCATACCAGTCCCATGACTGACCCGGAGTTTATCTTGTTTTGCTTTTCCTAAACTCTTGGGTGCCCAATTTTGTACGGGCAGTCAAGTAGTCAGGATTTACAGATACTTGAAGAGCTGGAGCAGGAGGCTTCAGGATCATATAGCTATTTTTTATTTCCGCTATGTTGTAAGTGTTGTACTTTGATAAGTGCTATTGTATACACAACTATTTTATTTCAAAAGTTATGTTATATTTTATTCATTCCGCTGTGAGATTCATGTTACTCTGATGTTGTAATGACCCAGATCCTTATGGGTTAATTTTAAATATTGATTTAAATATTGAATTGGATAATATAAATAAATATTTATACTAAAATTATTAATTTAGTAATCAATTTCGTTTTAATATCGAATATATTAAATTATCTTAATACAAAGTTAATTCAATTCGAAGTAAAAACTGAGTTAAAAACCGTTCAGAATGATCAATAGAAAATTCTGTTTGAATTGGAGAAATAATATTTATTTTTTATCAAAGAAAGTAAATTGTTTGAAATTAATTTATCTAAGTTTAAATTAATATTTTATTCAGATGATATAATTAGACATTGTAACTCGTTCCAGTGTGTCCAGAATGGTTGTATTACCCTAAAATTTTCAGTTGTTGGGTTTAGAGAGGAGTTCGGGACCACGGAGTGTTGTGAACTTACTGATATCGGTAAAATCAAAATATATATATAAATATAGAAAATAAAAGGGTGAAAAGGAAACACATCTTCTCTTTTGAACCATAGAAATACATGGAGAAGAGAAGGCCATGCCTCCTTAAATTATACACCATGAATTTTTATTTTTTTTTGCTTTAAAACCAAACTCCTTCACAAATCCTTCCTCACCATCAAAACTGAATCCCCTCTTTTAATTAATTCGAAACCGGTCTGCAAATAGAAGACAAAAGAGAGGAAATCCAATTTCCTTCTCAAATGCAAACCTTCTTCCGGCGAAGCCTAAGGAGCCGCGATGCAGTGAAGGAGGGTTTCGAACTGAGATGGAATCGCGGTGACTAGAGGAGTATATAGGGTCGGGTTCGAGGCTCGAAAAAGGTATCGCGATCCTGGGTGAGTTCGATTTAAGGAACGGAGGAGTGCAGAGCAGGATTGGTCCATCGCAATCTCTGTAGGCCTTCGGGTACGAGGTTGGTAGCGTTTTCGAAGGAGGCTAGGAGGCACGATATGGTGAAGGGGGTTGCAATGTCCGCAGAAGGCGACGCTGGAGCAGGGTAAATCGATGAACTCGGTAGTGGATGTTGAGGTTTGATGGCCGACGAGATGACAGTGAGAAGGGAGGGGCAGGTTCCTGTTTGTCAGATGAAAGCAGGGAATTTAGTGGTGTGATACAAGGTTCAGAGTGCAAATCGTATGGACGGATTTGAAGTCAGTTGATGATAGAGGTGATAGTGAAGATCGGTTTAAGTGCATAGCAAGTGTTCGAATGTTGATAGGAAGGCAGGTTAAAAGGGAAAACTGTTGAAGAGGATTAAGGTAAATGAATTATATTTAATTTAGTTAAGGTCTTTTATTTTATTAGATTAGTCGAAATTATTTAGCTGAATAGTTAGTTTAAATTTACAATAGTGATCGATAATTTAAAATGTTATAATCACAGATGTACGATGAAATTATTCGAGAAAACTCATGGATACGACAATATGGAATTTAAACTGGGTATTCGACAAAATCATCGGTGAGTAAATCTCACCTGTTTGTTTAGAATTATTTTTATACCGTTAGAAATAATTGTTATGCTTGTTTGAATGTTGTCTAGTTGATTTAAATATATTAGTTATTTAGGGTTAACTATTATATATATATATTGGGTTGATGATTGGATTGATTCCCGCAGTATCATTAGGGATGCCCGCGATACCATTAGCGGATGATTACCTTATACGTCCCACACTTTGATTAGTGGATGAACTTTATACCGCGATATTCTGCCACGAAGCAGAATGGATATTATTTATGTGCTAACGTCTGTGGATGCAGGAAAACAGGTTGGAGGAATCCGACTGGATTCCTCAAAAATATATTGTCTGTTTGTTTGTTTTCATATATACTGTGATATATGGTGTGTTAGAAACCATAAATAAATAATGGTCGTGAAAGAGATTTCAAATATGGTATTTGAATCCAAAGAGAATTAAACATAGAATTTAAATGAGAAATTCAAATGGAATTTGAATAAAGGAATTCAAATGAAATTTGAATATAAGAGAAATTTAACATTTAAATAAGAGAAATTCAAATGGAATTTAAGTAAGAGGATTTGAAATAGAATTTGAATATAAGAAATTGAAATAGAATTAAATATAGAATTTTAATATAGAATTTCAAATGAAGTTGAACTATAGAATTTGAAAATAGAGTTTCAAATGGAGTTTAACTATAGAATTTGAAATATAGAATTCAAATGGAATTTAAACTATGGAATTTGAATATAGATTTTCAAATAGAAAAGGAAATGGAATTTTGAATAACAAACCAAGTGATATGGCAATGATTGTCAAGATAATTAAAATGATCTGTCACTTGGCAAATCACCAGATTTGACAAGTGATCGGACATAGTAAAACCAAGTGATCTGGCAATGATTACCAAGTTATTCAAGTGATCTGGCAAATCGAGTTATGAATCGAATTTGAACTTGGTTAAGTAAACTGGACTTGAGAATTCGTAATCGAATTCGAATAT
>JASFAX010000873.1:0-55026 GCA_030737875.1 Allium sativum | reverse complement strand
GTTGTTGCAGTGCAAGATAGGCAAATTCCCGAAAAATGCAACAGAGGTGAGAAGCTTTCTTGGATTGGCAGGTTATTATAGGAATTTCATTAAGGACTTCACAAAGATATCATCCCCACTCACCATGTTGACAAAGAAGAATTTGGAATTTTCATGGGATATAGATTGTGATGTTGCTTTCCAACTTTGGAAGAGGGCTTTGACAACAGCCCCAGTCTTGACCTTGCCTAAGGAGAGCAAAGTATTTATGATTTACACAAATGGATGTGGTATAGGGAGTTGTGCAGTTTTGATGCAAGAAGGAAAGGTAGTGTGTTATGGGGGTAGTCAGTTGAGGGTTAATGAGAAGAACTACCCCACCCATGATTTAGAGCTAGTTGCCATAGTATTTGCGCTTAATACGTAGTGTCATTATTTACTTGGAATGAAGTTCGAATTATACACCGATCATAAATTTCTTAAGTACCTATTCTCGTAGAAGGATCTTAATTTAAGGCAACAAAGGTGGGTGGAATACCTAGCTTCTTATGATTTTGAAATCGCTTATACCCTTGGAAAGGGTAATGTGGTGGCCGATACACTAATTAGGTAGAGGATGGATTTAAGTCCTCTGTTTGTGGAGAGGAAGAGCTTGGGGTTCATATCAACTTTTGACTTAAGACCCTCCATCAAGATTTTGCCTGATTTGTTTGCACTGCTAGAGATACGACCAATTTTTATGGATTAGATAGGAGCTTTGCAGCAAGGAGACCCACATGATTTAGACATCATGGATAAGCTCAGAAAAAGGGAGACTTCTAGTCACCTAAGTAGATATTCCGTAGATGAAAAGGGGTGGTTGCGACTAGATAGAAGGCTTTGTGTTCCTCAAACTGGAAGATTGATAAAGGCAGTCCTAGAAGAAGCTCATCATTGTAAGATGACTATTCATCTAGGTGGTGATAAGATGCATAGAGACACGAAGATGGTTTTCTTTTGGGCCGGGATGAAGAAAGATGTGGCAGAATTTGTTTCTCAATGTTTAGTTTGCCAGCACGTTAAAGCTGAGCAAAAGAAGCCCGGTGGTTTACTTCATCCTTTGGTGGTTCCACGGTGGAAATGGGAAAGCGTCTCCATGGACTTCATAAATGGGTTGCCTAGGTCAAAGAAAGGCAACACCAGTATTTGGGTTGTAGTGGACAGATTGACTAAGAGCGCTCATTTCATTCCAGTCAAGAGTAAGAGGACGGCATCAAAGTTGGCAACAATTTGTGTTCGTGAGATAGTTCGTCTTCATGGAGTACCTTCCAGCATTGTAAGCGATCATGACCCCATTTTTACCAGTGAATTTCGGAGGAGCTTGCAAGAAGCATTAGGTACATAGTTGTGTTTGTGCACTGCTTATCATCCTCAGACCAATGGACAGATGGAGAGGGTGAACAAAATTCTAGAGGATCTTTTAAGGCTTTGTATCCTAGACTTCAGAGGGACTTGGGAAGAGCACCTTCCTTTAGTAAGTTTGCCTATAACAACAGTTATCAAGCTATCATTGGCATGGCACCCTTCGAAACATTGTACGGAAGACCTTGTTGATCACCAACTTGTTGGTGGGAATCCACAGATTATTACTTGGACCTGACATGGTTAGAGAAATGTCCAAGAAGATTGACCTTATTCGATGGCGGATGAAGACAGCTCAAGATAGACAGAAATCCTATGCAGACAAGAGGAGGACTGACATCGAATTTAAAAAGCGGGAGACTTAGTTTTTTTAATGTATCACCTCTGAGGAATGTGGTTTGCTTCGAATCTATATGGAAGTTAGCACCCAGATTTGTGGGACCATTTCCCATAACCGGAAGAATCGGCCAAATGGCCTATAGATTAAAGCTCCTAGAAAATCTATCTGCGTTCATGATGTCTTCCACATTTATCATCTACGGAAGTGCTTGCATGACACCACGAAAGTTGTTGATCGAAGTATATTAGAGGAGGCAGAAGTGAAACGGGAGGCAACAGTCAGACGAGTCGCTACCCATATTCTCGGATAAGAAATTATGAAGCTCCGCAATAAAGAAATCAAGTTCATAAAGGTTCAATGAAGAGATAAACTAGAGGATGCGACTTTGGGGACCGAAAACAAGATTCGTGCTTCATAACCTTTCCTTTTCTGGAGTATGTTCTTAACTCCGAAGTTTTATCTATGCTTGCTTCTATCATTTATGTATGTCCTATAAATAGTATTTTTGACATTTAGATAGGAGGCCAATGGATGTAAACATGTGTTTGAGACATTTTATGTTTGATGGATGCAAGTGGTTGCTAACAGTTGCCTATGGATACATATTCACACACATTAGGCACTAGACCAGCTCAATCACCCTAATACTAGATATGGATGTGTGTGCGTTTTCTTTTCTTTTAATGGATGAAAATGGGTGTATTATCAACTTGATGTTGCATTTAGATGAATGAGTGTGCACACATATAAAACTTACATATAATAATAGGATTATTTGCATACATATTGGATTCATGGCACTAACATACAATGCATTGAGGAGATCGATTGAATCAGTAGATCGCTTAATCTTCGCATTAGTATTGGGACATATATACACACCTTTGCATATGTTCATATAAGCATTAGAAGTATTTATGGAAAATGGATGCCTATGGTTGATGGATGAGTAGATGGGTAATGGATGGTAGGATATACATTTATCTTAACTTAAAGATTTCAAGGATGAAATCCTTTAACTAGGGGAGAATGTAACACCTCAAAATTTTAACAACATTAAAGAAGGAAAATTAAATAATAATTAATTTAATATTCAGAATTAAGGGAAACAGACTGCGCCATTGCATTCATCTCGAAATTCTGGTTAAGATAGACATTAGTTTGCATAAAACGGACACCGTATAAGGAAGTTAAGAAGGTTTGAAATTTGTATACGCACAGAAGAATTATATATACATATATAGGACCCAAGAATTCAAAATTTTCGGTTCAAAATTCAAAATCACAGAAATTGAGGGAAACGGGAAAATCCCGCCTAGGGGAGTCGACTCTACAGGACGGGTGTCGATCCCATAAGAGGGGTGTTGACCCCGGGGTCGACCCCTCAAGGGGGTGTCCCCTAAGGGGGGATCGGCCCCCCTATGGCTGAGGTGGCAGTCAGTTTCCGGAGGCTGGCAGCTATATATAGAGGTCAATTTCTCTTGTTTTCTTCATTGGAATTCAATGGAGGCCAAACACTGTCCGTATCTGAACTGAATTGGATTCTTTATCTTCTACAACAATCAAATAAGGCTAATCAGTTAAAGATTCAAGTGTAGATCCGCATCTCAACAAGCTTCTTTTCTAGTTCTATTTTCTAATCTAAACACTGTGAGTTCTTAGTTGCTTTTAGATTTAAATACTTAAAAGTAAACCTGATATGACTATAGTTTGGATTTGTTCCTGTGACTAAATTATACTAGATCCATTATAGATTGTGAACATATGACATTTTGAATTGGTTATAACTTATATCTAAATCTCTATCTAGTCAGATGTATTGTAAATTCTGTGACATTCTATGATATGGATCTTAAACCTTATTTGTGTCAGATGTACTGTTAACTATTGGATCTGAATTATGTGGACATCTAAATTATTAATCAGATCTAGCTTATTATTTAGATCTACTTGTACTTATCATATTAGATCTGAACCTGTTGGACATCTAAATTAATATTTAGATCTTGTCGTGCTTATCTTAACATCCTTGCTATGTCAAAATTATTTAAATGTCGCCATTTCATTGGATTTATGCTTATATTTTCACCTTATCACCATGTTAGTATATGATATGCCATTTATGCTAGAACAATCACATTTGTCATATTCCCATCACCTTTCCCTTTTAATGTTTATGACTAGGCTATTATCTAGCCTAAGTATGCCATGAATTATATGCGAATATGTTAGTTAGGGAACGGGGAAATACATTAGAATTGGCATAACTTGAATGACGAACATGAATTTGGACATATTACCCATTATGAATATAATTGGGTGAATGGGCATGAACACCTACAAAGACATAGGTATAATTAATTGGATAATAACTAAAATGCCTAGGATTACAGTAATTAGAAAATTGTAACAACACTTATGACACGAGGTTAGATTTCATTTGTAGTGGAAGTCTGTCCGGACCCGGCCGGCATATCCAGCAAGCGCAAATGTTGAATCTAATGTGAGGGGTCTAAGTGCACAAATACGAAACGGGCTAAGACATGAGGTTAGGCCCAACTTGTGGAAGAAGTCTGCCCGGACCCGACCGGCATATCCAGCATCCACAAGTTGTAGGCCTAATGTGGGAGGTCTAGCCTATTATAACCATAAATGGACATGGTAACGAATTGGAATTCTTAACCTAATAACTCCGTAGGGATTGTATGAATATGAACTAAAATTGGGGTTAAGTAAATTTGGATGAACAGTGGTGGGTTAAGTAAATCAGAGGGGGTGGATAATATTTAAATATAGGCCCAGACACTTAACCCGATAAGGTTATGTAATTAAAGACATCTATACTGGAGGAAATAATAAAGTTAAAAAATTAAAGATACCTTTTAGAATAAGCATAACTTGCAGAGATGATAGGGTTATGTAAATAAAGAAACCTAGTGGGGATACAAGACAAAGGGGAGAGATTGTATCATATTGTGTGGGACCCATTTCAACCAGTAACCCAAAGTACGTATCAAGCATGTACTTCGAACTAGGTCGGAGAAGCGGCACGCTTACTGGACTGATTGTAAGAGATCCAAACATGGAGTATGGTCTGGGCGGTGCAAACCGACCGGGCCATGTGCGTGCATGAGCTGGGCAGAGGGGGATAAGGCGATCGTGCCACCTATAGATATAGGGTTGTGCATATCAACGAAGGGTTGCCACTTTAAGACATCATACATCCAACGGTTTGGCTGGCACAAAGTACCTACATGGAATAGGGAGCCAGTCGATTAGTGTAGTAGTTAGGGTACACTCAGACGTATGCTAAGTCTACCAGCTTATAGTGCAAGGGATCATTTTATTCTGGTTGTACTAGTAATGGTGCAGAGTAATCATTAGAAGTGTACACCCCTATCCTGTTTACCTTGTCATATCTGCCTTTATGTAGTTATCTCTCTCTTATCCACTTTATATGCCTATCATGCTACTTTTACTTATTTTCTTACTAAAAGTAACTGGACTCACCAGACTTTATGTATGACCCTTTTTGTTTCCTCTTCTTTCTTCTGTTTCCCCCTCCCCTAGATTCGCAGGGAAGAAATTCTCAGGCTTAGCCAAGAATCACTTATCATCTTGTTGGAGCGGCTTTCGAAGTATAGCTCAAGTTCTTCTCTTTACTATGGCTTAGCTCTATTTGGGGAATTATGCTTTTTACATATTTATGTACTATGATGGTACAAGACAGTAGTTATCTTATTGTAATGGTTTTTGTGACTTATGGTATTTTTAACAATGATGTGATGATTTATGTTGAAATAAAAATTTGAAAATCCTTTGTTATCTTATTTATATCAGTCTTGTAATATTCTGTGTTAGTTTACCTATAACGCTTCGCGGAACTTAATGCATTCCCTTAGTGAGTGACATTAACGAACGTAGGGTGTCAAAATTCTAAGATTCATCAGTTACAGAAAGAGAGACATAGTTTATATTAACGATATTCTCCGTCAACACCGGAGATAAGCCTACGGAAGTGGACCAAAGGAAAAAATGGGGTTATTTAGCTTCACAAGTTCGAGTTAGTTCACCGCTTCCTAGATATCAAGGTTCAGATCCCAAAAGATTAGTTACTCTTCCCTCAACAGGGTGGACATCATGCTTAAGCAACTGAGAAACCAACGGTTATCTTGGAATAAAGGCTCCTAAAACAAAACCCTTAACAAAATGCTAAATGGCTTATAGGAAGTGTTCTACAAGAACTTTGTGGAAGGGTCTAAGATTGGGTAAGAACCTGTAGCCATGTAGGAAGTCTACAGTAAGTTATATAGGAAATAGCTATGATATCACATAGGAAACTCATGAGAAAATACGTTAAATGTTGATCCTCTCTTTATTGATCTTTGATTTAGAGTGCATGAGTAATTACAATAGAAATCCCCAAATTGATCTAGAAATTAGGGCTTACACTAGAGAAAAAGAGTACAAGAATGAGAAATGAGAAATCGGTCCCCAAAATATGAGACCCTTAGGGTCTTATTTATAAACAAATTGGGGCCCGTTTTGCTATTGGGCCAGCAGAAGCCCATGTAGGTCGCTTTTCCTTTTGATCTGGTGGCTTGCGATCTCGATCGCTTTTTAGGCTTTGCTTGTTGCCTTTTAAGGTACCGGTCTTGACTCTCGGAGGACTGGTCTCGATTATAGGAGCCTTTTTTTGGAGGTTCTTATATCTTCTTTGTATCAATACCAAGCCTGTCGGTATGGTTAGCTTTAGGTAGGCTTTAGGCTTCCGGATATATGCTTTTAGATGTGGCTTCCCGGATATAGGCTTCCGGATATGAGCTCTCGGTCCTGCTATTAACACTTGGTGGAGCTTGCCTTCACGATTGAAGTGGATGGTTAACGGATCTTCCACCCTTGTCGGTATCGACACTAAGCAGATTAGTGTACATAGCTCGTCTGGTTCCGGTTTTCCTTTCGGTATACTCCTAAAGTGTACCTCGGCCTTTCGAAGGGTTGCTTCCGGTGCTTTGTTAGTTGTTTACTGAAGTATCCTCTTGGTGATCATTCAATGGAGGTTTCGATACGTGGATCCTGGACAACTTCCTTATGTTTGAACTTTGTGCTCTCGACGCTCCCGTTTCTCAACGTATCGGTATTAAGCCAGTTAATACTGATATCCTTTTCGTCCTTCTGGTTCTCGAGTTGTGATGTCCTTTACGTTCCTCTTTATTAATTCTTTGATTTCATGTGTTTCCTTGTTGGTTGTACTACCTGCCGAAATTAGCATGTAGGTAATCCTTCTTCGTACTGGATTTTATGGTTGCTTCTTTGTTGAGGGTGCCAGTTACTTGCTCTTACGGATATTCCTCTTAGCCTCTCGATTTTATCCTACGCCCAGCTTCTGATTACGAATTGTTTTCTTTTATCGGTGACGGTTTGATATCCTTCCACTAATAGTCTGTCTTGGGGTTAATTTTGGAAGTAACATTTGGCCCCGTTTGTGAAGGGATATTTTTGGCTTTCCAAGCCAAACTTTTCGATTTCCTTTTGATGTGTCGGCCTGGTGCTTTTGGTATACCTTGATTAGGTCCGTTGATGTATTTCCATCTATACGGTTCAGATTTACGAGGGAATCTTTTATAAATACTTCTTCTTCATCATCTTCATCTTTTACATGCAAATCAAATTCTCGAGCCAGATTATCATTTTTCCAAGATCTACTCAAGTTTCTCTTCCAGAATTTCAAACTCGATTCTTTGTAAGTATCTTTATCCCTTCTATAAGTTATAATCGCACTTAAATCAATTGTAAAAGTGGCCAAAATTTTGATGTATTCTGATGTGAGTTTAATCAATAGTAAAAACTTCAATAACAATTAATGGCTTAAATGGTAGGCTATCATTCACCAAATGCACCTTTTAAGAGGTTTGGCACACAAAACTAGTTATGTAAAGGGGTCAATTTGACCATGAAGTAAAATGTTATGCCTCCGGTATGAGTTAACTTAATCACCCTTACTGCCACTTTATTTTGCTTTCGGCCTTGCTGACACCGTTATTTTTATTTATTAACTCCCTGTTTGGGTTGCAACATAATAATGAGTAAAGCATTTGCGATAAGCTAACGCAGCCTTTTGCATTCCAACAGAATAATTAGCAATAACCCGACATGTTTAAGTTTATAACACCTCCCTATGTGAGATGTGAGACTTTATGGCCTCCTGCCGAAAAGAAGAGACTTCGGCATTAGAACCTAGATTTAGGCATTTGTTGGAAGTTAAAAATCCTCATGGAGGTATGAATAAAACCATTGGAATCTTGTATTCAGGAACTTCGTAAGAAAAGTTAGGAGTTTATGTCCATTCATAGGGATTGGCTAGGAGCTTTGGAACCCAGACATGGGTACTAAGGATTGAAGATCAAGAATTCTCCTTTGACAATGATTTGAAATCTTGAATCACAACTCTGATTCAGGTATTTGATGGTAAGATAGAAATCCACATTTGGTAATTTAGTTAGAAAGCCTAAACCTTAACCTAGATTCGGGTATTTGTAAGAAGAACAAAATTCCCTTCTGGTAATAAAGTTTTTTCGAACCAACCCAGATATGGGTATTTGATGTAAGACCATAATTTCCCTTCTGGTAATGATAGTTGTGTCACCCCTTCGGGTTTATCTTGCAAAGAAGAGGATGTACATGCTTTGTTAGTCACTCTCTGGGCTTGTAATTGACAAAGCAGAGGATGTACGTGCTTTGTTAGCCACTCTTTGGGCATGTGCATCCGGTGCGCTTAGCTAGCTTATTCTCAAGAAGGGACCAAGGACTTACCCAACCTCCTTCCAAGAGGCGCCTTACCCTAGCCATCGAAGGCAGTGATAAGGGCTTAGATGATTACACCAGGCCATGGTAGACACGGTTTTAAGGTTTACTCTTTTGATGCTCTACCCTTGCCGCCATAGGCGGTGATAGAGGCTTACACTCCACCCCCTCTAAGGGATGCCTTAACCCGGCCATCGTAGGCGCGGATAAGGGTTTTTGTTCCCTTCTGCGGGTAATGAGGAACATAAGTAAAGGTAGGACATGCTCTTCTGTGAGCAGAAGTAGGACATGCTTAGATTGTAGCAGAGGCATGACATGTTCTTCTATGAGCAGAGGCAGGGTGTGCTAATTAGATGCTCCATCTCAACCATTTCTGGTGTGGATTGGTGGCGTACGCTTTTGATGATTTAACGTGGGCCTTTTTGATTTGTTTGTGGAGAAAGGCTTAGACGCCATCTCTTCCGAGGGATGCCTCTTCCTGGCCATCTTGGCAGTGACAAAGGTTTTTTATCCATTTAGTTATTTGACACATTTCGATTTATTACAAATTTTGAGGGGGTCTTCGTACCCTTAGTTATGTAGGAACTTTTTCCTCAGGGAATCCGTTGCTATAGTCTACTACGTTTTCTTTACATATCTCTGCAGTTTCCTTTGCCTAAAGAATTGATGATCACTCCCTCTAAGACTCAACAATGTTTGGTTTCGTGCCCGTTCGTTATATGATAGTAGCAATAGGGTCTTCCAAATTTGATTTCATTCTTAGGCTTCTTCTGTCGTGATAGCCAATAGTTGAATTCATGTTTAGTTAGGAAGTAGATATTCTCAATAGATGTTGTAAGTTTACATTCTCTTGGCAATCTTGACTTAAAGACTCCCATTCTTTGTTGGAACTCAATCCTTTTGTTACTCAATTTTATTGGTTCTTCCTTATCCTCAAGCTTCCTTTTTTTTGTGGTGTAAGATTGAAGTGCTACCCTCCTAGATAACCTTGATGTAATATGTTGAGGTATCTCCAATGTTCTTGGCTCAAATATAGTTCCTTTAGCTTGTGCACGAATTGCCTTTTTCAAGTGAGTGAATAAATTGTATTCTCTTGAGGTGGTACCAATCATGGAAAAGATAGTGGTTGGAACAATGTTAAAAGTGTTAATACTCCAATGGTCAAGGTTTAAGGGTTCTACTTCCTTTCTTCAGCTTTCAACTTGTAGGGCTTCCATTCTACGCCTTTGTTCTTCCATCACTCTCGGGTCAGAAATAACCGACATAACCATTTGAGATCCGGAATACTCTTGTTAGGATCCATTACCTATTATACTTGTTTCTTTAAAGCTTTAGTCCAATCCCAGATGAAACAACACAGTTATAAATATGGAATGGTTAACAACACAGACAGAGGTTTAGGCCCTCCTTCTAGTGCGAAAATGTTAACGTTATTTTTCCTTAACACTGGAGATAGGTCTAAGGATTTGGACCTAAGGGAAGTAAGGGATTATTTAATTCACACAAGCCTGAATTAGTTCACCATTTCCTAGGTATCAAGGTTTTGATCCCGAAGATTAGTTACTCTTCCCTCAAGGGGCGATTATCATGCTTACAAAACTCAACAACCAACAATTACCTTGGGATAAGGGTTCCCCAAGTGCAGCACAAGTTAGGAAGCTAAAAGCTATAGAAGGGTATTTTGTAATCTTAGAGGAAGACTAAGGCATGCGCATAAGGCATTTGTTGTAGAGTAGGCATAAAGAAGAAGGCGAAGGAAATAATAAGGAAAATGATAGAAAATATGCTAAGTGTCGATCCACTCTTTATTGCTTATTGATTTGAGTATATAAGTGTTTACAAAGGAAATCCCCAAATTGATTTAGAAACTAGGGTTTACTCTATAAGAAATGAGTATAATATTAGGGAATGAGAAAAAAGTCCCCTAAAATGTGACCTTAGCATCTTATTTACAGACAAATCGGGAACTCTTTCTTCGTCAATCTAGCAAAAACTCCTTTCGGGTGCATCAGCTAGGTGCTGGCTGCTCTTCATCTTTCGGTTCCGCTTACCTTGGTTTCGGCCATCTTTTTGACATTGTTAATGGATATAACATAGCCCTTGGTGTTGATCTTGGCTTTCAGAATGTTAGTCTCGGATTTAAAAGCTTCTTTTTGGTGTTGCTACTACCTTTCATATCGATACCAAGCCCGTTGGTATGGATAGTTTTGGTTGGCTTTCGGCTTTAGGCAATAAGCTTTCGGTATTGCCTTTAGGTCTTCATAGTATTTGCTTTCGTGCTTCAATTTCCCATGTTATGGGAATCGTCAACCCTTTCGGTATTGACACTAAGCGAGTTAGTGTGGATAGCTCTTCTTTCCATAAGCTCATATTTGCTTTCGATGAATCCTTATAGTTGGTTTTGGTCTTCCAATAGTGAGCTTTTGGTACGTTTCTTGATGGCTTCTGAAGTTTTCTCTCGGTGGCTAACAAGCTTTGAATCCCATAGCTAATTTTCGGGATATTTTGCTGGTGTTTAAGCTTTTCATGCCTTTAGTATCTTCATCTCCTTTTATATCAACACTAACTAAATTAGTATTGATAGCCCTTTCGTCTCCCTTTGTTAGGCTTGGTGTTTCCTACCATGACTTTGGTCTCAGTTTGTAAGCTTTCGTCCTTTCTTTCCCGCTTGCTTCCAGCTTTATCTTTGGTGTCGGGTCCATGCTTTCAGATCTTCCCTCAACGCTGGTTGCGGTCTGATACCCCTTCACTGATAGACAATATTCAGTGTTGAATTTTGGTAGTAACAATTACAATGTAATGCACGACAAATGTATTGACATAAATAATTTCAACTTTTAACTTGTAATAGTTAATTATGTGTATAATTTATGTTATGTGATTGACGTGTTTATATATTTGATTTTTCCATATTTGTTGATATGATTATGGTTAATCTTGATGTGATTTATTGGACGAATCAATGAATAATAGTTTGTTAAAAAAAAATTAACAGCTTTAATATTATGTAATCAATGAATTAATTGTAGTGATTTCTTCTTTAGTCCTTCCCAAAGTGTCTTCTAAAGTTCTAATTTCCTCTGTTAAAGGCAGATGGATTTTTTTCTTCTTGACTACCGAAGATTAGGCTTCAGCGAGAAATTTCTAATGATTCATGTTTCTTTATCGCATCCTCTCTAGCATTGGTTAGGGAAGCAATCTCCTCCTTCAAGAAAAGATTCTCTTCCTTAATCTTCAATAAATCGGAAGAAGTTTCGGTAACACCTTCTTTCAATAAGAGCCATCTTTTGATGACCTAAAGAAAAAAGATATAGCAAAAATGAAGGGAACAATCGCAAGACCAAAAGGAGTAGGAAGTAAGGGTTATACCAAGAGTAGTTATTGCTCAATTAGATATTGACATCATCTAGATAAATCAAGAATGAAAGATGGAAGACCGATATCAGAAAATGAGGAAGAAGACATAATCCATTTAACCAACTCATCAAAACCCTCAATGGTTGGGAGTACAGGAGGTCCTTGAGAATTGAGAACCTCAGAAGAAGAAGAAAGTCCTATTGTATGGTGGATCACATTGTAAACCTTAGGTATTTGAAATAAATAAATATTTGTTTTGGGAAGTAACTTTTGTAGAAGTGGTTATATACAAATAAACATTAGGACAAGGAATTTGATCTGCAATATTGCTGGATCTCTTGGATGGAGAACTCTCAGTAATTACATCTATATGTTTCCTTTCAGTAGCTTCTCGAGACTTGAGCAGAGCATTCCTCAAGGAAGAAGATCCTGTTTTAGGAACTAGAGAAGGTGAATTGATCTTACTTGGTTCGGAATAGACTACATCTAAGAAATCATAAACAAAGTGTATCGTGCAAATGGACTAGAAAACAAGGTTATTACTAAGTTTTGAGTTGTCACATGAATCACTTACTAAGGATATCAGGAAATATTGGAGAATTTAAAGAGAAAGGAGCATTTCTCCCCATAGACGAGCAAGTATTCCCTTGATAAAATAAAATAAGGGGGTTAAATGATAACATCCTGACCTGTCGTCAGGAGAGAGTGTTTCCGAAGGATGTTGGGTGTCAGTAAAGAGGGCCTATCACCCAACTTTTCTAAAGCAATGTATAAGTCTTTTACTCGGAAAGCTAGGAAGCTTTGGAGCAACATCTGAAATGAAAATATATATGAACATACATGTGAACAATAATTGTACAAGGAATTAAGAAGAGTAAGTAAGAGATATAATCAAAAATCCGAACTGAATATTGAAATCTTCAGAAATCCCAAGAGGGCAGCGTATGAAAAAGAATTGAGTTTCCTAATCATTAAATCTAACTGCCCCTTTAGATAACAGTTTTTTAAGGGATTAGCAAGGAAAATTTGATAGTTCACGTCGTTGAGTTTGGTAGGGCGAACCAAGTAATCAAGAGGTGGACGATCTAAGGAAGGATTATCAGATTCCATTGACAAAAGCTATAAACCTAAAAGGTAGGTACAGTTATTTAGAGAAGGCTGAATAGAGCAATCTTCAAATATTCCAGGTTCCTAGCAATAAAGTTTGGAAAAGGGATAAAGCCTCCATACCAGATACGGATGGCAGTATAAGTTAAATACTTTTCAGGACGAGACATGATAATATCAGTTTTACATGGAAGAGTAGCTTCCATACCGAAATGTTGAAATCCTAGAGAATAGAGTCAACTTCCTTCTGCGAAGTAATCAAGGAGTGTTTTTCAACAGCCCCAATCTTCTTCAAAGAAGGCTTAGATGGTAAGATAGAATTTTTAGCGGGCTTAGTTGCGATATGTTTCTTCCCCATGATAACAAGTATTATCTGCTCATTTAATGAATCACATGCATAAGACCTAAAGAAAGAGAAATTCACATAAGGATCAGTGCAACTATGTTTCTCATTCTTTTGAAGGCATTTCAAAGTAACGACATTTTCATTGAATCATGAAATACATGCTTTTAGAAGAACAAGAAACAAAATAAATATTCTAATTGTTTAGTAATCAAATTAAAATTAACTAGCGGAGATTAATTCGGCCGTTAGACCGAAACTAATTTGCTTTAATCGATTCGGTAATTTCATCAACCAAGTCCAATTGAATCGCTTGATAATTAAACAAGTAATTCGATTGGATAATTAAACTACTGAACACTAGCAATTTTTTTGAGATCTCCAATCATACATGAATTCAGATTATTCAGTTGAAATATCAAAGGTTGGATTATGATCACGAAACTGAACTAGTAGAAGCTTTAAAAATATTTCTGAATAAAATGGAATAAAACCTACTCCGGATTATGCAAGAATATATCTTGAGAACTTTAAGTAAGTTGAACTTGTTGATACTTGCAGAAGAAAATTTTGAATGCAGGAGAAGAGCAAAAGAGGAATTTATGTAGAAGAGAACAATGAAAGAGAGCAGGACCATATTTATGTACAGGAGTTTGAACTTCTGTTGATGTGGGGAATTATCGTCGATTCAGCACACGCCAACACTCGAGTGTATGGGTATTATGAATACAATAATCCAAATGTAAAGTAATGTAATGCTGGAGAACACAACTTTTTATACTGGTTCGACGTTACCACTTATGTTCACTTTATAGTAATCGTTCATTATATAATTTCTGATTACAATTTTGTGCAAGTTCAGACAATTTCAGTGTACGAAGTTGTATGATAGACTAACGAATGGTTTGCTAATGCCAATCTTCATCCGAAAAGTCCTTCTTCTTCTTCATTGAGTGAAAACCGTGATGACTTAGTTAATAATGTCCGAGAAATCCAAAATTGTACAAATGTAGTGTAAGAGTCCTTGTAAATGCCCAAAAGCTGATGGAAAACGTGTATGCAAAGTTTTAGTGGTCCATGCTATGTCCATTGGTCTGTTGGAAGAAGAAGAAAGCCATTAATGGTGCTTGAGATCGAGCTTGAAAAAGTCCAAAAATGGAAAGAGAATCCAACCAATTTGAGTGCTAAGTTTGGGAGTATTTACAGATAGTGGGTTAAGTAGGTGTAGGTGAGATTTAGGGACCATATAGCAGAATTTTGAATCCGTGAATAGGAAACTCCCTAAAATTTGTATCCCCTCGAGGGATACGAAATTTCGCATCCTCCAGAAGTTTCATATCCTTCTGGGGGACACGAAAATTCATATCCCTCTGAGGGGTACGAATTTTCGTATCCCTCTGGGGGATACAAAATTTCATATCGCCCTGAGTGGTGCGAAATTTCGTATCCCTCTAAGGGATACAAAAAAGGGAAATATGCTTCGAAAATCCTGGAGGGATTTAGAGTACTTGGAAGTGAGGGATTTGAAATGCTGGTGATGTGCGTTTTTGAGGAGCTGTAAAGCCTGCGTGTACACAAATTCTCTTGGGCTTGAAAAGGCCTTGAAGACATTTTCTCATACGTCGGCGAAAACGGGCTTAACTTTCAAACCGTAAGGTCGTTTTGGCCAACTGAAAGTTGTACTTAAAGCTAACTTAGAGGGCTATAAGAGTTACCATACAAATTACTACAATTCATGTTTTTGGGCCCAAAAGAGGTCATCTAAAGGGTTTTAGGCCATTTTTATGGGTACGTCGCAATTTCAACCGAATCGCTTTGTGTTGACTGATGATGTTATTGACTTGTGACATAGTTGACCAAAAAGCACGTTGTGACACCCCACGTCTATTAATGTCACTCACAAAGGGAATGCATTAAGTTTCATGAAGCAGTATAGGTAAACAAACACAGAATATTACAAGATAGATATAATTAAGATAGCAGTGGAAATTCAAATTTTTATTTCAAACACAAATCATGCATCGTGGTCCAAAATACCATAAGTCACAAAAACCATTATGAAAATATAACTTTTGTCTTTTATCATCAGAGTACATAAATACTTAAAAGAAAACATAATTCCCCAAATAAGAGAGACAAAGCCATAGTAGATATAAGCACTTGAGCCATACTTCGAAAGCAGCTCTAACAAGATGATAACTGAGTCGTGACTAAGCTTGAGTGTTCCCGCCCTGAGAACCGGGTGGGGGGAACATAAGAAAGAAGAGGAAACAAGAAGGGTCAGACAAAAAGTCTGACGAGTCTAGTTACTTTTAGTAGGTAAATAAATAAAAGTAGCATGACAGGCATATAAAGTGGATAAGAGAGATCATTACATAAATGGAAGGTGTGACAAGGTAGACAGGATAATGTGAATACGCTTCCCTAATGATTACTTTGCACTATTACTAGTCTAAACAAAACGAGATGATCCCTTACACTTCAAGATGGTAGGCTTAGGCATACGTCCAAATGTACCCTAACTACTACCCTAATCGATCGGTCCGTAGATACTCTGTGCCAGCCCCACAGTAGGATGTATCACGTCCTAAAGTGGCAAACCCTCACTGATATGCATAGCTCCATATCTATGGGTGTCACGGTCGTCTTATCCCCTTCGGCCCGGCTCATGCACGCACATGGCCCGGTCGGTTTGCGCCACCAACACTGCCTCCATGTTTGGATCTCTTACAATTAGTTACTTACCGTGCCCCTTCTCCGACCTAGTTCGGAGTTCTCTACTCGATACATACTCCGGGTTACTATCTGAAACAGATCCCACACAATATGATACAAGCTCTCAGGTTTGTCTTGAATCCCCCACTAGGTTTTCCATAGGTTATATTTACTCTAAAGTTGTCTTTAATTTTATATAACCCTATTCTTTCTACTGGTTATGCTTACCACTAGGTGTCTTTAACTACATAATTTTATTGGGCTAAGTTTGTGGGCCTATATGTAAATATTACCCACCCCCTCAGATTTACTTAACCGACCCACTGTCCAACCAATTTTACTTAACCTTAACTTTTGTTCATAATCATACAATCCCTATGAATTAGATTAGGTTAAGTAGTCCAATTCATTACCATGACCATATATGGTTTATAATGGGCTAGACCTCCCACATTAGCCCAACAACTTGCGGATGCTGGATATGACACGACCCGAACTTCCCCAGTAAGGAAAGCCCGGATAGAATTGAGAACAAGACGGATCAGAACGCAGACGGAAGAACATTTCATTGTTATTACAACAATTCCATCAGATGCAAGAATATACAGAGTATAAATGAATAAAATACATTCGAATAATATCAGAGATTACAATAAATTACATAGCAGAGGAAAAATATACAAAACACAACTGAAAGTGATACACGGATACAGAGCTTTCCGAGCATCGTTCCAGCTGTAAATCAGGACCCTGTGAATATAAATCTGCAAAACCAAAACTACTAGCTGCCCGTGTGGAAAATAGGGGCACCCAGAGTTTAGGTTAAAACAATAAACTCCCGGTCAGTCATGGGACTGGTGTGAGAACTAAAACAGTTATTAATATTGGTTTTAAAGTTCGGTAAATCAAGGGACCACATCGTATAACACGGAACGGGTTATTTCCTCCCAAGAATACCAGTGCATAAAACAAACAGCGCAATGCTAAGTAAAGAAAAATGAAGCTATTATAAGACCCAGGCCCCATCACACAATGCAACGCAAGCCGGAGGATAGGGTTTTTACCTTATAATAGCCAAAGTATGCTTGATACGTTAAAAACACATTATTTGATACTGTTATAAGTGTATAGTGTCAAAAAAATTTCAATCATAAATATTAATCATAGACGGCATAAGTGCCCCATCCCACTATGTCGCCATACTAGGCTCTACAAATAAAACCGCAATATCACGTATTGGAAATTGGATTTTCGTCATGAGTCGAGGCAAGGGGGAAGCTCCTCTCCGTTCGAGACACTCTAGAAAATGTCTCAGTACCCCACTTTGATCCTTGGAATCGGCTGGGCCGGTCCTCTCTTACTTCCGAGGATTGGCAATTCCTGAACACACGTTTCCCGGTCCTTACAGACCTATATCCAAGGCGCCTCGCATTCCAACAACTACACAGGTGAAAAGTATATAAATGCAAGGGCTGGTAGGTCACTGACACCACCCTAACAAGAAAGAAATGTCGTGCTCTCCCAGCAGTCCGTCTCCCGTTTTTGACCCATACCGAGGTGTGAGGCTCGCGAATTCACGTTATACACAAAGCTATGCCACACAGGCTGTGCTTTGATCATCAACCACAAGACTTTGCTTTTCAACAGAAGCCTTGATCAATTGCCACTTACGCGTGCCACACTGGCAATTCACTCCATGCGACTGATGTCCATCGATATACAACCTCTGAGCTCGTATGTCTCAGAGAAGGGTGTCAAGCAAGAGAATATATTCTCTGCCGCCAAACAGATGTATATTTAATAGAGATCAATCAACACAGAATAAAATACCATGTCAGACACACAATCTATTTACAAGTTCGTTCTGGGTCTGAACGAAACCAGAGGCACTTTCCTCGCATATCCATCGATCTCCAAGTATGTCTGGACGATCACCAACTGTTTCCCTCATCTTGGGTGTACAGCCCAATCGAGATCATCAGTAATCACCGAAACGATGTGAAGACTTCCGGTCTTCAACCACTATCTTCATCTTCGACATCTTGTCGGATTAGTTATTCAGAATGGGTATAAACCCGGCCTTTCTGAATAACCCACGTATATGATAAACAAATGTTACACAAACGCCTCATTCCAATTCAGAATATTCTTTTATTCACAAAATCACATTCTTAGGGCATAGGTTCCCATTAATTTTATCAAAGATAAATTCTCCTAAATTTATTCTTTAATCTTCCTTTGGATATCATTTCAAACCATATTATGGTTTTCCAAACTAGTCGGGATTAGCGAACCACACCGAAGTAATTGTTTATTTTATTTCCCAATCCCAACCTACTCATTCCATGGAGCAAAACTGGTAATACTCTATATCTAACACCGTGGTGTTATCGTTAAAATTAATTACCATTTCACGTTCAAATCTAATTAAAGATTTAACTATCGCTTTGGAGCAAAACTGGTGGTACTCCATTCTCGATCACCTTTCAGATTTGATAGTTTAAATTATCAATTCACATTTCAATCAAATTAAAGATTCATTAAAACTCCACTTAGTTTTAATCTTATCAAAAATCAATAACCTGTTTTAACTGGGTTAAAGAACCAATGTCATCTAAAACACGATTCACGATAAACCCAAAATCACACTTTATTGTTAATCGGGTTAAAGAACAGGTGTTGTTCAAAACACCGCTCACGATAAACCCAAAAACCAATTCAAATTCAATTCCAATTAAATATTATTTAATTGATACACTTCATTAAATCTAAATAGAAAGATTTAATCTTTTTCTCTATTGGGCTTAAGAACATCGTTAATGAAGACACCATTCACGACAAACCCAAATCACATTTGATATTAAATACAAGACTCTGAATAGAAAATATAGCGGCTTATATTCAATATCAAATCCTGAAACCAACAAATATCGTATTGGAAATAACGATATAAAATATATCTTTCAAATTCCCATAACAATATCTGTACAGTCACGAAATCCAACATCAAAATATTCCAAAGATAATTTCGATTCAACTCCAGTCCAATTCACGTATTGGGAATATTGATTATTTGTAAAATCACTTTCAAATTCAATTTTTTATTTCAAAAATAAACTGATATTAATTCTAGTTCAAAACTAGTTCATTTCGACAAAAATATATTTTTATCCTTCCAAATGTGGAATTTTTCATCCCAGTTCTTTCCAGTTCATATATTATGATTTTACACAAATTATTAATATTTTTAATAATTTTATCAAGATCCGTACAGTCGATTTCCACCAATGGCCATCGAACTGCACTTACAACGACCTTTTCCAAATTTGATTTGGAAATAATTCCAAATCCAACCGTTAGATTTCAAATTTCTAATATTCATTGGAAAGCTCTTTTCGATATGAACCCAACGGTTCTGGTTTTAGGAGAATCCGACGGTCGGATCTCCCGTAATGTCAATTCGAAGTCAATGGTCGAAATTCACGAACTACCGCGGCGCGGCGCGTTCTATTCAAGCCATTATATATATAACGTATATATTATACATATTTCGTCGATTTTCTTTTTAAAACGTATTTTATAAATCGTTTTAAATTCGTTTTCAAAACCATTTCAACTCTATATTCAATTTCTAATCAAAATTGAATATTTCATATCATTACTATATGAATGATAATATTTTCAAAACGTTATATTTTGAAATCTCTACCTTCTCTATATTCATTATAAAAACGAATATAATCGATATAAATATCGTTCACGTCAAAATAGCGCAACTCTAATCAACACGGCTTTATATATTTCAATAAATTCGTTATTCTATTCAACAAATGAATATATTTTTATTCAACACATGAATCTATATTTCTTTCAACACATGACTAATCTCAACACATGAGTACCGCAAACACACGACTATTTTTGTTATGTAATATATTTTATAAAATTATGGTATCTATCGTTTGATTTTTAATTAGACTCCAACTGTAAAGTAGATTCTAATCTTAAATATGATGAAGATGTAAATTTTATTGTTAAAATATTTTACTCAACACATGTATAGTTTCAACACATAAATATTCTCAACACATGAGCATTTATTCTATTATATTCTTTATTTTCCCGATTGGAATGAGGCCCAATCAATCACCATGTAATGTTAATTATATGGTTTCCATACAACACATGTATATAGATAGCAACGATAAATAATCAACCAACGTGCACCACACAACTGCATAAGCATTAAATATAAATAATTAACGCTTACACAGCCTGTCGACCAATCGATCGACATACAATTAAATAATTGGGATTAGTGTACGCCAAATATCATCCCAACACCCGTGTGGGGTTTCAAATCAACAAACACAGATTTTTATTTGTGCAGTTGGGCGATGTGTAAAGTTTATCGTCCCAATCAATATCAGTCAAATCAGTGTATATAAGCAAATCGGCCGATTTGTTTATAAATATTTATTTATTCACATTTATGTTAAAAAATATATTTTCAACGATAATTAATTTCAACCATCTACATTTTATTATCGATTTCACATCAACATCACAAACAAATTTCACAACGCATCAAACAAGCATACAAGCCGTCCATGGTCTGTGGACGACGGGTGTCGGGTGCTGCTAAGCACCGTCTGCATCCTATTATATATTTATAACTAGAAAAAGAAATTTAGAGTGAGAAGTTCTCACCAAAGCTATCCCAACTCCACAACACTTCAAATGTAGAAATCATCACTGTTCTCGCCTTTTGCCACTTTCGTTGCCCGTAGCCATTACATATATATAAATCGAATTTTGATTTCGCTATTCAATATATAAAAATCAAATTTTTACTATGCTATCCAATATATAAAAATCGAATATTTACTTCGCTATTCAATATATAAAAATCGAATCTTTACTCCTATGCTATATGGATAAAAATCACATTTTTATACCGCTACTATATAGGTAAAAATACTATTTTTACAACGGTATTCATATAATAAAGATTACATTTTTATTACGCTATTATATATATAAATACTTCGCCTTTTCAAATATAAAGATCTCGCCTTTATTATCTATATAATATAAAAATCGTATTTTCAATATTTCTACTATATAAAAAGAATGTTTTTATACTTCACATATGATAAAAATCATATTTTTATTATCATATGTATATAAAAATCGAATCTTTACTATTCTTTATCTTATAAAAACCACATTTTTATATTTGAAAAGCCCAATCTTTTCTATTGCTAAGCAATATATAAAGATTTCATTTTTCTATCGCTAACCAATATATATAAAGATTTCATTTTTCTATCGCTAACCAATATATAAAGATTTCATTTTTCTATCGACAAAATCATCTTTTTATTCTCTATGCTTTTCTAATCTAAAAATATAATCTTTCCAAATAAAAATCAAAACTTTAAACAAATAAAAATCATATAATTTCAGTTTTAAAATCATAGCCTTTTATTTTTAAAAAAACCTAAACTAAAAATAAAAATCATATATAAAAACTTACATTGAAATAGGGAAGGGGAGGGAGTGTTCACTGTCGGAGGGGTGCTCGAAGGGCTGAAAGGAGGAAGAAGAAGAAGCAACGGCGGCAGCAACAGGAGGAGGGGGTGCGGTGGCGGAGCGTGGGCCAGGGGGTACGGCGAGGAGCTTTCAGGGCGGTTAGGGTTAGGGCGCAGGTGGTTTTCGGGTGTGTGGTCGATTTGAGGAAGAGGAAGGGGAGAGAAGAACCGAGGAAGAAGGAGGAGGGAGAAGAAGGAGGAGGCGACGCACCACTGGGGGGGCGCGATGAAGTGGCGGCGGCGGAAGTCGATGGGCGGGCTACGCCTTTTTTCTTTTTTTCTTTTTATTTTAAAAACTGAAATGATCGTGGAAGAATAGCGAGGAGAGAGAAGGAAGTCAAGGGGCTATATAATAATTTATATTATTTATTTAAATTTTATCTCCAAAAAGCAACTTGAAATTTTGGACTCGAAATCGAACCCACCGACTGTCGTCCCTAGCGTAATACCCCCAGTCCGAACACAATGGGATATGTTTCGCAAGCCATTCAATCATTACGATCAATTTTCGTCAAATTTACATTCAAATCATTATATTGAATTTTAAACGTACATTTCAATTTACCAGAGCCACATACTAACCCTAAAAATTCCCAAAAAATATTTTCTAACTTCGTATTGATGATGCGGTCCTAACAAAACTAATTTCATCGAATTCTGAGACCATTGGAAAAATGGCCATTTTCCAGTCGATTAAAATCAACTGAAACTGGTCAAATGAGTTTTCCTTTGCCATGCTCACATATTGATTCAAAAAATTATGAAAATTGGAATCTAGCAATAACTTGACATCACGGATTCAACAAAAGTGGTTTCGCCGAAATCTGAGGTCGTTTGCAAAATTTTCATTTTTAAGGGCCTGAATTCCATAGCGACTATTCTGGAATTTCAACTGGACATATCTTTTGACCCCCACTATGAAATTTCAATTTTTCGGATTTGTTGTAAAGATATTCTCAAATAGATCCTATTATTTTTGGTTTCGTTAAAATCCGGTTTATTTTGCACCCGGTACGTTCAATTGAAGTTTGAAATCGAATTATTGAACTACCACGCCATTTTCAATTCCTTTTATAATTATATATAATTATTATATTCTAACGACGACGTATATAAATATATTCGTTCTATTCTGTTCAAAATAAATTTCTCGTTGATATTATTTAAAATAATCCATTTTAAATATTCAAAATTCATTAAAATTGCCAAAATAAAAATTTTAAACTAGCTTGCATTTCCGGGTTGTTACAGGATATGTCGGTCGAGTCCGAGCAGACTTCTTCCACAAGTTGGGCCTATCCTCGTGCATAGCCCGATTCGTATTTGCGCATTTAGACCTCTCACATTAGGTTCAACACTAGTGGTTGCTGGATATGCCGGTCGGGTCCGAGTAAACTTCCACCACTAATGCAACCTAACCTCGTGTCATAAGTGAAATTACAATTTTAATTGTAATTTTAAACATTCCATAATTATCCAAATTTACCTATGTATTATAGGTGATTATGCACCTTTTTTCCCCATTTGAATTATATGTCCAATTCATATAAACATTACTTAAATTATGCCAATTCTAGTCTTTTTCCCCCGTTCGCTAACTAACGCGTTCGCTTACATTTGATGGCATCTAGGCTAGAAAGTAGCCTAGTCATAACAATAAAAGGAAAGGTGATGGGAATATGACAAAGGTGATTTTTTTGGCATAAACATAAACTAGCATGGTGATAAGGTGGACATATAAGCATAAATCTAATGAACTTGTGGTAGTTAATTGATTCTAACATAATGATGATGTCATAATAAGCATAATAAGATCTAAATTAACAATTTAGATGTCCAATTGGTTTAGATCTAATATGATAGGCACAAGGTGATAAACTAGATCTGATTAGCAATTTAAATGTCCACATAATTCAGATCTAATAGTTAAAATTAGATCTAACACAAATAAGGTTAAGATCCACATCATAGATTGTTACATTAGATCCAACAAGATAGAGATTTAGATTAATAGTTAAAAATAGATCTAACACAAATAAGGTCAAGATCCACATCATAGAATGCCCCAAAGGTTACAACAGATCCAACAAGATAGAGATTTAGATCCAAGTTATACTCTATTTAGAATGTCATAATTCGCAATTTACAATGGATCGAATATAATATAGGCATTTGAATAAATACAAACTATTGTCATATCACGTTTACTTTTATATATTTAAATCTAAAAGAAACTAGGAGTTTATAGTGTTTGGATTAGAAAATAGAAGAAGAATGGATCTCGAATCTCTAACTGAATTGCTTAAGTTGATAGTTGTAGCAGATTAACGGATCTAGTTCAATTCAGACAGCAGCAGAGTTTGGCCCACATGGATTCTCAATGAAAAAACAAGAGAAATGACCATGTATTTTGTTTGACCAAAATCTGGGCCTAACACCCAAATGCAGATCACATATCACAGAATGCAGAAAACAGTAAATAAAGAGGAGACACACAAAGTTTTTATAGTGGTTCAGCTGTAGATGTAGCCTACGTCCACTTTATAATCTTATTGTTATACTGACAGATTACAAGAATCAGTTACATGCAAGCACACAGTCCGTTTGTTAATTGAGGTTACAGGGGTTTATACACGTAATCCACGTGCTAATTGTGTAGAAACGAGAAGAATTTGACTGTAGGAAAGTGCAAAGTCCTTGTACTTCAGTAATGGTGGAAGCAGTGTAGAAGAATGGCCAAAAGTCCCTTGAAAATGGCCTCAAATGGTGTTTTTATAGCTGTAGGAGAGCTTCTAGGAGGACCGGTTCGTGATTGGGCACATGGAAGGCGATCCGAGAAAGTAGGAGCATAAATAGCCTTGAGAACAGGTCAAAACAGTGCACGTATCAGCAGGTCTGACGGTCGGTTCGTGTTCATGGGATTGGATCGTGAGGAGACAGGGCGAGCCAATCCGGTCGTGGTACTCGAGTGCTGAAGGTGACGCAGTACGGATCGGATCGTGATGCAGGAGTGTGATCCGACGGGGCGATCCAATCGTGGGCGAGCTCATGTGAGAGATCCGGTGCGATGGTTCTGAGTCTTCGATGCTAGATTACACCCATTCACGGAAATGGGCATAACTTTCAAACCGTAAGTCCGATTGAGCCAAACCGAAGCTCATACTGAAGCTAACTCAGAGATCTACAAAAGTTATAAAGCTTAACATTGTAATCATTGTTTTCGGGCCCTAAAAAGGTCGTTTGATAGGAGTTTCGGGCCTTTCTTTGTTCGTGATGCGACTTTGACCAAATCGCTGCCTGTCTTCTGATGTTGTTTCCATCGCTTGAGCATGTTATCATTCAGGAATTCCATGTGTGACAGCTTTTACCAAAAAATGTGTCAACAAATTTATAACTGCCATCCCCTCTGAAACCAACTGACACATCAGCCTTAGGGGTATCGACACCCTATAGGTGGGTCGACGCCATTGTCGACACCCCACTAAGGGGGTCGACCCCGATGTCGACACCCCTCTAGGGTGGTCGACCCCTTAGAGCGGGAAATTTTCAGCCAGATGAATTTTCGATTTTTGGACCCTCTCTAGATAAGTGTTGGCTCATATCTAACTCATTTGTGTCTCACGTGTATATACATATTTCTTCTGCGCGCATACAATCTTAAAATCCTCATAACTTCTTCATACGGTGTCCGTTTTACGAAACCAAATGTCTATCTTGACCAGAGTTTCGAGACAGACGCAATGGCGCAGTCTATTTTCTTTAATTCTAAATATTAAATTAATTATTATTTAATTTATCCTCGTTTAGTGTCGTTAAAAATACGGGGTGTTACATTCTCCCCAAGTCAAAGGATTTCGTCGCCAAAATCTTTATGTCGAGAAGAATGTGTATCCTACCATCCATTATCCATCTACTCATCCATCAATCACCGGCATCCATTCTCCTTAAAGACTTCTAATGCTCATATGAGTATATGCAAGGGTGTGTGTATATGTCCCAACTCTAATTCGAAAACCAGGTGGTCTATGATTCAGTTGACCTCCTTAATGCAATGTATGTTAGTGCCATGAATCCAGTATGTATGCAAATAATCCTATTCTAACATGTGAGTTCTAGTCCAAATGCGACATCCATATGGTAATACATCCATTTCCATCCATAAAAGAAAAGAAATGCACATACGTCCATATGCAGTATGAGATTGATTGAGCCGATCTAATGCCTAATGTGTGTGTATATGCATCCACAGGCAACCACTTGTATCCATCAAACATAACATGTCTCAAACACTTGTTTATATCCATAATATTCATATCTAAGGGTCAAAAACACTATGGATAGGATATATTCAAATGGTAGAAACAAGCACAGATAAAACTTAGGAAAAGGAGTTAAGGACATACCCTTGAAAAGAAAAGGGTATGAAGCACGAATATTGGCTTCGGTCTCCCTAGTCGCATCCTCTGGGTTATCTCCCCATTGAACCTTTAGCAACTTGATCTCTTTATTGCGTAGCTTCTTAACTTCTGATCCAAGAATACGGGTAGGGACTCGCCTGACTATCGCCTCCCGTTCCACTTTTACCTCTTCCAATACACTCGGCTCAACAACTTCTGCAGCGTCATGCAGGCACTTCCGCAGATGAGAAACGTGGAAAACATCATGAATGCCGAATAGGTTTTCTGGGAGCTTTACTCTGTAGGCCATTTGGCCAATCCTCTTGGTTATGAGAAATGGTCCCACAAACCTAGGTCCCAACTTCCCTACCGGGCCGAAGTGAACCACATTCCTCAGAGGTGATACTTTGATAAAAACTATGTCTCCCACTTCAAATTCAGTGTCAGTCCTTCTCTTGTCTGCATAGGACTTATGCCTATCTTGAGCTGTCTTCATCTACCGTCGAATAATGTCAATCTTCCCGGACGTTCCCTCACCATATCTTGTCCAAGTAATAATCTTTCTGTAGATGTAACATCCCGTGTATTCTATAACTGTGAAATTCACAAATTGAAGTATAACTAATTTCAAATCAAAGAATTAAGGGAAACGGGATACGCCATTGCGTTCGTCTCGGAATTCTGCTTGAGATAGAGTCCGAGTTAGCATAAAACGGATATCGTATGAAGAAGATATGGATGAACGAAGTTGGGCGAAAAACAAGAAAACGGGTCAGAATGCACTGGCGCACTTGGGAAGTGCACCGGAAAAGAAATGAACTGGCGCACTTGGGAAGTGCGCAAGTACATTTTTAGCCTGGCGCACCTGCCAAGTGCGCCTAGGTTAGAATGACCTGCTGGTCAGGTCTTGGCTGGCCTGATCAGGGTCTGGTCGAATTTCTGAGCCTTGCCTTGTCACTAGGGCTAGGTGTCAGCTCCTGGTTGGTCTCTCCTTCAAATGAACGGCTAATATTAATCCAAGCTCCATCGACGGTCCTAATCAATTCACAAACTCTATAAAAAGGACCTAAGACTCACCCTAATTCGCACAAACAAAAATGGAGATAAGACTGTCATGCTGCTGAGGAAAGACTAGGAATAGCCGTCAGAAATTAAGAGACAATTAGGAGATAATTCGAAAAGCTTAAAGCAATGTAAATTGAATCCAAACAACGCCTACAACAAAGGATAGCATCTCCAAATTCAGAATTTAGATTCCTGAATTGAAGATTCATCATACGTTGTAAGTAGAGTGCTATCCCGATGTGAATAAATAATTTTGTTTTGATTTGTGTAAAGTGAGAAATGGAATTGTGGTGATAATAATCTATATTTGTATATTGCTTTGATTCTAAACGATTTGGAAATGTTGTGGTATACAATTGGATATTCGCAAGTATATGATTCATGTTGAAAACTACATGTTTGTGGTAGTTTATTACAACACCTATTTGATAATTGCAAGTATATGATTCATGTTGAAAGTAACAACTATATGTTGTAGTAGTTTATTTGAGATTCATTCAAGTATATGATTTACTATTGTGCCAACATGATGTATAATTTTATGGTCATCTTTAGTGTAATTGGATCCATTTGAGTATTATGATTCATATGAAGTTATGTTGGAATTGGCATCATGGTTCAAGTATAAAAACCATGCTTTTGTATTAGTGACAAAAGCAAGCATCTTTGTGAACTTCTATTAATTCTATGAACATGACTAAACTATTTTTGTTGTTATGCCTAATTGAAAAACATGTTTTAGGCCTATGTTGTTATCAAAATCATATGATAATATATGTGACACATAAGTTACATTAGAATTACATTCCAATTGCAAGTTTGCATGACTAAAGAAAAAAACCATGATTTCATGCTTAGGTATGTTTATATTATATGAGTAGATTAAAAACCATGATTTCATGTTTAGGTATATTTATGCCATGATTACATGAATAGATCAAAAACCATGATTTCATGTTTAGGTGTGTTTATGCCACGATTATATGAATAGATCAAAAACCATGATTTCATATGCTTATGCCTTGATTACATGCTATTACAATGCAAGTTCACAAGTGCCTAATTTATGTTAATTAGTTCTCTATGTTGCAAGTTCATGCGCTCACACTCCCCTTTTTATGTTGCTTAGAACATATAAACACCATGTTATAAGCCTCTCCTTTTTCATGTGGCTAAGTTGGGTTTAAATGTTAAACCCAACATATGTTATATTGTAACAAACGTATAAAACGGGGGTAATGGGGATTGGGTTAAAATATAAAACATATGTGTTGGCATGTTTGACTTATGCCAACGACTTTGAAAAACAATTAAGTGGTGTAAATTAATTTCACCCAATAAATATGAATTTGAATAATGGGCCGCAAATATTTACATATAAAAAGAAAAGAGACAAAATATGTAAATTTAGAAAATACGATGTGTTTAACTCGAGGTTGGATTGAGTTGTGATGTAAACCTGCCCGGAACCGCCCAACTGTCCAGTAGTCACAACAATACCTATCCAATGTGGGTGGTTAAACACGGAGCCCAATAAAGAC
The DNA here is from genome assembly GCA_030737875.1 of Allium sativum. Taxonomy (NCBI): domain Eukaryota; kingdom Viridiplantae; phylum Streptophyta; class Magnoliopsida; order Asparagales; family Amaryllidaceae; genus Allium; species Allium sativum. Next base: position 26,383 of record JASFAX010000873.1, on the reverse strand, counting down.
CCGAGGTTAGACTGAGTTGTGGCGTAAGACTGCCCGGACCCAACCGGCAACAGGCATCCACAACAATATATGTCTAATGTGAGAGGTCGAGGCTTGGATAAGACAATTAAGGCTGAGTCAGGATTGATAGGATTAAGTAAATTGAATTAATACTTAATCAAAATAGAACATGCTAAACTATGAAGATTGATTGGGGGTTAGGTTTACAAAACACTTAACCAACTTAGCATGTTGGCTAGAAATAGAAAACTTAGTAGCGGGGGACCCTTTTCAGCAGTAACCCTACAAGGTGTATCAGGATACCCTGAACTAGGCAGGTGGGGCACGATTACTGGGCTGACTGTAAGTGGTCAAATCGACGACGGTGGTGCAGCAGTGTAGGTTCTAACGGGGTGCGGGGGTGCACACACTCCGGCGCAGAAAAATAAGGCACTGGACACCAGTAGCATACCTGTGCATCCTAGGATTGTGTCAGGCGGCCACCATGGGACTTGATACACCCCATGGTGGGACCAACATAGCTAACTACAACAACGGGGGCCGTAAGACACATGTAACGACGCGAGTAGGAGCCGATCATCAGAAATGGATCACTTCACCCTGATTATGGGGTGCCTGTTGGGAACTAGTTTATATGGGTACAGAGATTAATATGGGGTACGAAAGTATATTTGACTCTAGACAACTTAACTTAGTTATAGGGTGCTTTCCCATTTCCAGTTTATACGTATCATACCCAGTTCTTTATTCATAGACTGAATAGTCCTAGACTTACTCAGGCTTTATGTCTGACTCTACTTTTCTTTCGTCTTCTTTTCTTTCGTTCCCCCCCTCGTCCACAGGGAGGGAATACCCCAGCTTTCACATCCAGCTTAAAGAGAAAGAATGTATTGCTTGGATCTTTTTAGTTTTGGACTATGGCTTTGGACAGCAATTATGGGACTTATGCAGTTTATTTATGTTTTCTTTATGCTTATTTAAATAATGTAATCAAGACAGTTATGAAGATGTTATGTTTTTGGAAGTATTGTAAGACAAATTATGACATGGTTTGTGTAACACGTATTTTGTTGAAATAAAAGTTGTTGTTGTTTTCCGCTGTTCAAAAATATGTGTTCTTATATCTGTCTTGTATATCTGTGACTTATACTTATAAACCTCCACCAAAATTAGGGCATTCCCTTTGAGAGTGACCTTAACGGAGGTTGGGTGTTTCACTTGGTATCAGAGCATAGGTTTACCAGATAAGATAAAAAGTTTTGAAAAATTCATTTCCAAAAAGAAAAATTTAAAGAAGCATTTTTAAAGATAAAATATTATTTTATTTTATTTTAAAAAAAAGGCATAGTCCCCTAAAGCCATAGGTACTATCTTTTTTTTTCCTTCATTTTGAATCTATCCTTTCTGTTTCAGCATGTCTGGGGACCTTACTCCCCAGCTACTGACGCTTTCACTCCTCCTCCTCTACGTGAACCAGCAAGCGGAGGAGTCCCAGAACAGGAAGACGAGTAATAGTCAAAAAAGGGAGGATCATAACAGTAATAGCAAGAAATGAGAAAAAAGGAAATGTTGTTTATGCGGAATTCTTGGACATCTGGAGGGAGACTACAGGAAGAAGAGGAGGAGGATGAGTGCTACTTGCTTTCAGTGTAGGGAGACAGGCCACTGGGCTAGGGACTGCCCAAGGAAGAAGGAGACAAAGGCAGAAAGCTCTCAAGGGAAGAAAGAGGGTTTACAGCCTAAGAAGACAGAATTTAAGAAGGGCGCGAAAGACAACAAGTCCCAAGAGAAGAGGAAGTGTAAATTCTGTGGCAAAGTGGGGCACTTGGTGAAAGATTGCCGGAAAAAGAAGGCCAAGATGAATGGTGGGTGCTTTTCTTGCGGTGAAACAGGCCATATGGCTAAGGATTGCCCAAAGAAGCGAGGGCAGGGGCAGAGGGCTGGATCCACCTCAGGGGCACAGGTTCATGTGCTAGAAGCGCCACCTCTGCAACAGCGAGGTATACATACTTCTGTAGAAAGCGTAGTTTATCTTTATGATCACCCAGTTCGCACTTTATTTGATTCTGGCGCATCACACTCCTTTATTTCATCTGCTTTAGTAGAATCTCTGCACCTAGAAACTATTATGGTAGAGGACCCCTTAATTGTTTCAAACCCAATTGGGGGCCCAGCTCATCTGTATATGATCTGTGTGGGATTGAAAATTTCTATTCTAAGCATAGAATTTAGATGTAGTGCCTTTTTTTTGGGCTTCTCGGGATATGGTTTGATTTTGGGCATGGATTGGCTATCCAGTAATGATGCCATCCTTGATTGTGAGAAAAAGGTGGTTAGGCTTCTGACCCAACTCGATAACACTCTGGAAATTACTTGTAATCCCTCGTATGCGGTTATGCTTAGTTATCTTGAATCGCTAGATGCCTCTGTTGAAAGTTTGCAATCGGTTAGAGTGGTCCGGGAGTACCCGGATGTCTTCGAAGAGATGAAGGGCTTGCCCCCAAAGCGGGAGATAGACTTCGCATATATCTCGTAGATAATGCAAAGCCCGTTACGTTGCCCGTTAGACACATGGCTCCACGGGAAAGGAAGGAGCTCAGTAAACATATTAAAGAGCTTCTAGAGAAGGGGTTCATTAGAAGGAGCATTTCAGAATGGGGAGCTCCGGTGGTGTTCGCTACAAAGGCGGATGGTTCACTCCGTCTGTGTGTTGATTATAGGGAGCTCAACAAGCTAACGAAAAAGAATAGGCACCCTCTCCCCAGAATTGACGATCTGTTTGATCAGCTTGTAGGAGCGTCTGTTTTCTCCCAACTCGATTTGGCGAACGGTTTTCATCAGCTAAGGGTGGCCGAAGATAGCATCAATAAGACAGCATTCAGAACCCCATACGGCTTCTTTGAATGGCTTGTCATGACTTTTGGCTTGACAAACGCACCCGCTTACTTCGTGGACATAATGAGTAGGGTGTTCAGAGATTTCCTCAACAAGTTCGTAGTGGTTTTCGTAGACGATATCTTGATCTTCTCAAAGAGTGAAGAGGAGAATGCCCAGCACCTAAGGGCAATCATGGAAACTCTGCGAGTCCATCAGTTAAAAGCCAAATTCTCCAAATGCCACTTTTGGAGAGAGGAAGTAAGGTTTCTTGGGCACATAGTGTCCAAAAATGGGTTAGCTGTGGACCCTGCTAAAGTAGTAGCGGTGCAGGATTGGAAGACACCAAGAAACGCAACTGAGGTCCGAAGTATTCTAGGGCTAGCAGGTTTCTACCGAAAATTCATAATGGATTTTGCGAAAATCTCAGCTCCGCTCACAAGGCTGACCAAGAAGAATCTAGTGTTCAATTGGGACTTGGATTACGAGTTTGCTTTCCAACGACTAAAAAGGGCTCTTACAACAGCCCCAGTTTTGACGTTGCCAGATGGAAGCAAGATGTTCACAGTTTATACAGATGCATGTGGGACAGGGCTAGGCGATGTCTTAATGCAAGAAGGAAGGGTAGTAGCTTATGGTGGAAGACAATTGAAAGTTCATGAAAAGAACTACCCGACCCACGATCTTGAGTTAGCCGCCATCGTCTTTGCACTCAAGTCTTGGCGACACTATCTCCTAGGTGAGAAGTTTGAACTTTACACTGACCATAAATCGTTGAAATATCTTTTCTCGCAGAAAGATCTTAACTTGTGGCAACAGAGATGGATGGAATTTCTTGCCTCGTACGATTTCGAGATCTCCTACACTCCGGGCAAAGGCAACGTAGTGGCAGACGCATTGAGCCGAAAGAAACTGACTCTAAGCCCGCTATTTGTTGAAAGACAAAGCCTAGAGTTTATAGCCAGCTTTGACTTTAGGCCCTCCTCCGATTTTGTACCGGGCTTGCTAGCACCTCTCGAAGTACGCCCGACTTTAGTGGACTCAATAGGGACAGCACAACGCGAAGACCCTCAGCTTGTGGAAACGATTGATAGGCTAATTAGGGGTGAAACTTCAAGTCACCTCAATAGATACTCCATCGATGATAAGGGTTGGCTAAGGCGAGATGGAAGACTATGCGTCCCACAGACAAGGGATTTAGTAAAGACGGTTCTCGAGGAAGCACATCACTCCAAGATGACGATACACCCAGGCGGAGATAAAATGTACAAGGACATAAAGAGAACTTTCTTTTGGAACGGCATGAAGAAGGATGTGGTAGATTTCGTTTCTAAGTGTATGGTGTGCCAACAGGTTAAAGCGGAACAGAAAAAGACTGGCGGTCTGCTCCATCCTCTAGAGGTTTCACAGTGGAAGTGGGATAGCATCTCAGTGGACTTCATTGATGGGCTGCCTAGGTCTAGAAGAGGCAACACTAGCATTTGGGTAATAGTGGATAGGCTTACTAAAAGCGCCCACTTTTTACCTGTCAAGAGTAAAGGAACTGCCTCATCCCTAACATCTCTTTACCTCAAGGAAATTGTTCGACTCCATGGAATACCCTCCAGCATCGTTAGTGACCGAGACCCTATCTTCACAAGTGAGTTTTGGCGGAGTCTGCAAGAAGCGGTAGGCACACAGTTATGCTTGAGCACAGCCTATCACCCCCAAACCGACGGCCAGACGGAAAGAGTGAACAGTGTTTTGGAGGACCTTTTAAGACTGTGCGTCCTTGACTTCGGAGGGACGTGGGAAGACCATCTTCCTTTGGTGGAATTTGCCTACAACAACAGCTACCAAGCAACCATCGGAATGGCGCCCTTTGAAGCTTTATATGGAAGACCGTGCTGATCGCCCACTTGTTGGTGGGAGTCTACTGACAAGCTCATACTTGGACCATATATGATCCGAGAGACTTTAGAAAAAGTAGACTTAATACGGAGAAGAATGAAGACAGCCCAAGACAGACAAAAATCCTACGCCGACAAGAGGTGGACCGACCTTGAATTTGAGGTTGGGGACAGAGTTTTTCTTAAGGTATCTCCGCTAAGGAACGTTGTTCGTTTTGGAACCACAGGGAAGCTAGCACCAAGGTTCGTAGGGCTATTTCCTATCATCAAGAAAATTGGGAAAAAGGCCTATAGATTAGAGTTACCCGAAAAGCTGGCCGGAGTTCACAACGTTTTTCACGTTTCGCACCTCCGTAAATGTCTACATGAATCTGCTGAAGTGGTAGAGCCAAATATCCTTGAAGAAGCTGAAGTGGAACGCGAAGCAACCGTGAGGAATGTTCCAACCCGCATATTAGGAACGGAAGCGAAGAAGCTACGCAACCGCGAAGTCAAGCACGTCAAAGTTCAGTGGAGCGACGCCGAGGGAGACGCAACTTGGGAAACCGAAGCTAGAATATGCGCAGCCTACCCTTTTCTCTTCGAGGGTACATCTTTGATCTTTTTCCTTAAGTTGCGCTTTTATATATCTTTTTAGGTATATCTCCTCGACCTTATCTTTTAGGAAGAAACCCTTTGGATGAAAAACATGTAATTGAAACATGTTATGGATGATGGTTGCAAGTGGTTGCAAGTGATTGCTAGTGGTTGCACGTGGTTGCATATACACACACAATCTAGGTTTTAGATCGGCTCAATCACTTCATACTGCATATGCATATATGTATTTATATTTGTGCATAGTTGAAGTTTAAGGTGTTGTCATATGGATGCTGCATTTATATATGAATGATTGTGCACTCATGTAGAATCATGAATAGGAAAATTTGTATACATAATGGATTCATGACACTTACATAATTTGCATTAAGGAGGTCAACTGAATCACTAGACCGACTGATTTTGCATTAGATAAGTACATGTACACACACTTCGCATATGATCATGAAGCATCAGAAGTCTTTTAAGGACTATGGATGCTCGTGTTTGATGGATGATTAGATGGATGTTTGGATGTTAAGATATACATTCTTCCTAATTTAAAGATTTCGGGGACGAAATCCTTTTAAGTGGGGGAGAATGTAACACCCCGTGTATTCTATAACTGTGAAATTCACAAATTGAAGTATAACTAATTTCAAATCAAAGAATTAAGGGAAACGGGATACGCCATTGCGTTCGTCTCGGAATTCTGCTTGAGATAGAGTCTGAGTTTACGTAAAACGGATATCGTATGAAGAAGATATGGATGAACGAAGTTGGGCGAAAAACCAGAAAACGGGTCAGAATGCACTGGCGCACTTGGGAAGTGCGCCAGAACAGAAATGAAATGGCGCACTTGGGAAGCGCGCCAGTACATTTTTAGCCTGGCGCACCTGCCAAGTGCGCCCAGGTCAGAATGACCTGCTGGTCAGGTCTTGGCTGGCCTGATCAGGGTCTGGTCGAATTTCTTATCCTTGCCTTGTCACTAGGGCTAGGTGTCAGCTCCTGGTTGGTCTCTCCTTCAAATGAACGGCTAATATTAATCCAAGCTCCATCGACGGTCCTAATCAATTCACAAACTCTATAAAAAGGACCTAAGACTCACCCTAATTCACACAAACAAAAATGGAGATGAGACCGTCATGATGCTGAGGAAAGACTAGGAATAGCCGTCAGAAATTGAGAGACAATTAGGAGATAATTCGAAAAGCTTAAAGCAACGTCAATTGAATCAAAACAACGCCTACAACAAAGGATAGCATCTCCAAATTCAGAATTCAGATTCCTGAATTGAAGATTCGTCATACGTTGTAAGTAGAGTGCTATTCCGATGTGAATAAATAATTGTGTTTTGATTTGTGTAAAGTGAGAAATGGAATTGTGGCGATAATAATCTATATTTGTATGTTGCTTTTATTCTAAACGATTTGGAAATGTTGTGATATACGATTGGATATTCGCAAGTATATGATTCATGTTGAAAACTACATGTTTGTGGTAGTTTATTACAACACCTATTTGATAATTGAAAGTATATGATTCATGTTGAAAGTAACAACTATATGTTGTGGTAGTTTATTTGAGATTCATGCAAGTATATGATTTACTATTGTTCCAACATGATGTATAATTTTATGGTCATCTTTAGTGTAATTGGATCCATTTGAGTATTATGATTCATATGAAGTTATGTTGGAATTGGCATCATGGTTCAAGTATAAAAACCATGCTTTTGTATTAGTGACAAAAGCAAGCATCTTTGTGAACTTCTATTAATTCTATGAACATGACTAAACTATGTTTGTTGTTATGCCTAATTGAAAAACATGTTTTAGGCCTATGTTGTTATCAAAATCATATGATAATATATGTGACACATAAGTTACATTTGAATTACATTCCAATTGCAAGTTTGCATGAATAAATTAAAAAACCATGATTTCATGCTTAGGTATGTTTATATTATATGAGTAGATTAAAAACCCTGATTTCATGTTTAGGTATATTTATGCCATGATTATATGAATAGATCAAAAACCGTGATTTCATTTTTAGGTTTGTTTATGCCATGATTATATGAATAGATCAAAAACCATGATTTCATATGCTTATGCCTTGATTACATGCTATTACAATGCAAGTTCACAATTGCCTAATTTATGTTAATTAGTGTTGGCTCGCTTTTTGACCAAGCCACCCAGGATCATTCATAAGAAGAAAGCATGAAACCACGTTCTCTAAGAATATGAAGGAATGGATCGCATCATCGACTCGCCCGATGACGGATCGCACACTATCGACTCGCCCACCATCGGATCGCGTCTCGACGGATCGCCCCCCCATTTCATCAGCGAAACGACACTTCTATGCGATCCGATCCATGCATATGTTGTTGCCCAGTATTGACTGATCTGATCCCCTGATGCATAGCGAACCCTCTGACCCGTTCAAGCGTGAGCTAGTCTTCAGCGATCCGAGTCGCACGGATCTAGTGACACGTATCCCTAACCGTCATTTGGACCAATTCTCCCCATCTGCACGATCCGATTTTCAAGCAGATCGCGACACCTGTCCACAACGGCTAATTTGACTATTTCCTCAACGGTGGCGATGCGAACCGATTTTCTCGGGATTCATGCCACGTGTTACCACGACCCGCCTGACAAAATCAGCTATAAATAGCCCAGAGCTTGGCATTTTTTGGGATCTTTTGGCAATATTGAGTACTGAATCCGCCATTGTTGTAAAAATACTAGAGTATTGAGAGAAATCCTTGATTGTATTAGCTTTCAAAGTATAATCAATAATATATAAAGCGGACGTAGGCTCGTTAACGCCGAACCACTCTAAATTCTGTGTGTTATTTCCATTTTCCTCATTCTTCAGTTGAAACTCTATAAGCTTCAGAACAATTTGGGTGTTAGGTTCGAATTTTGATCTTACATTTTGGTGCTTTCACTGAGAAGACAATCCTAAAGTTTCACTATTCAGTTCTTTGAAGGTTCCAGCGATTCGGATATCATGGCTGGAAAAAGATCTAAGGAAGCACGGGCTTCGCAAACCAATGAAACAATTGAAGAGAGTGTGCATGAGCTGGGCAATGAAGAAACTCTGGATCAAGGAGCGCAGCGGGCGAACCGATCCGACGAAGACCCCACGCTCCGAGTCAACGGGAGCGCAGCGATCCGGACCGGTGAAGGAGTTGTTACTCGATCCCGAGGCAACGTCTCGAATCCCCCACGCACTGCAACCGCGAATCGATCTCAGGGGGGCGTTGCGAGCCGCCATCCTCGAACCGCAGCGATCCGAATTGATGATCAGACAACTCGACCTGGAAAGGAGCCTATGGCTCGCTCTTACCGTCCTGGCCCCTCCGCTCAACCTGGCTCAAGCTCTTTGCGCATAAGAGAAAGTGATGACGATCAATATGATCCTGCTGCTCCCGTTACTGAGGGGGATCTCTCTCGCTTTTCCTAAATGTGGGAGAGGTTGTTTGATGAATTGGCTGCCCAAAGGCAGGAAAGCTCCGTTCTACGACAAAATTTGACTGCTATGGATAGAAGACTTGATGAGCTTGCAAGCCAAAGAACACCGCCGGTTCGTCCACTCACTCCAGGATATTCTTCTTCGTTTGAGGAATCGCCGAGACCTCCGCGACGACCGTATGAGAGAGCCGAAAACATAGAGCAGCTTCGGTTCGGAACCCTGCCATCATAGGAAGAAGAAGCGCTGGGGGCGGGGCCCTCAAACCGTAATGTGAACGATCAAGCCGCAGCTCCCGGGGTTCGAGATGTGGACAGTCCCGTACGTAACAGACTACCTCAGCCCCGTCGCCGCACACATACTCATGATAACAGTGGGCAACGAAGCCCTATCCGAGCCCCGGATTTCGTGACTGCTCCCGGAAGAGAGAATAGAGAACCTCACCGAGCCAGAGGCACTGACCCTGAACCTCCTTTGACCAGTGCAAATGTTGCAGCTTTGATCCACAAGATTCTGGCAGATAGCCGTGGACAACGGAATGAAGATTGGGGGATCAACCGCAGTCACACCCCTTTCACAGATGATATTTTGGAAGCGACTTTTCCAAGGCGTTTCAACATGCCACAGATGAATCGATACGTGGGCAGATCTGATCCCGTCCAGCATCTAATGAGATATTCTTGGTCAATGACCGTTGCCGCAGCTTCTGATGCTGTCAAGTGCAAGGCGTTTCCCATATTCTTGGAGGATGTAGCATTGTTATGGTTTACTCGCTTGCCAGCAAGATCAATTTCTAGCTTCAAGGAGTTGAGTGAGAAGTTCGTAGAACAATTCCGTATCTACGCACAAAAGACAAAAAGTGTGATTGATTTGTTCCTTGTCAAGCAGCGACCAGGCAAGAGTTTAAGGGTGTACCTGGATCGTTTCAATTTGGCCGCTACTGAGGTTAAAGATCCCCATGAACCGACCGTTGTCGCAGCACTGATTGACGGAGTAGATAAAGACACTGAATTCGGGAGGTACCTGGCAGGCAAACCGCCCCATACTAGGGAGTTATTCTACGAAAAAGCCAGCGTACACTTGCACCGGGAAGAAGTGTATGCTAACCGAAAGGCAAAAACGGCCGATAAGGAGGAAATCCAGAGCAATGTCGCTATAAATCAGACGGGAGATAGCTCGGGGAAAGTCGAGGTTAATGTCGGAAATCGAAATCAGGGTGGTCGTCAGTCAGGTAACAACAATAATAATGGTAATGGCAACAACCGGAAGAGGAACCGAGGGAACGACTCCCAGAGAAGGACTCGTCCCAGGGCCTTTGAAAGTTATAAACCAATAAATGATACTCTGGAAAATATCTTCATGGATGCGTATGAAGTCCTCCAGAATAAGTGGCCACCTCCCAGAGAGTCGGCGGAAAAAGAACGTGAAACGGGGAAGTTTTGTCTCTTTCATCAGATTCACGGCCATTCGACGAATGAATGCCGTCACCTAAGAGATGTGGTCGAAAGGCTACTTCGAGAAGGAAAGTTAGATGAATACAGAGTAACGCCCAGAGACAGGGGGCAAGCAGTACAGGCCCCAAATCAGAACTAGAATCAACTTGCTGCTAGGCCGACTGCCCAGCAAAAGGGAAAGAACATTGTTATCAATACTGTAATCGGAGGACTTTATCTCGCCGGGCATAGTTCCAAGGCATTGGATCAATACGTCAATGCATCCAAACAACACCTCGAGGTAGGGGAATGTAGTAACCCCGAGGACAGTATCCCGGTGAAGCAACAAAAGATGATGACCGACGATGTCGTTTTCCGAGAACGAGAAAGCATCGGAGTTCATGCTCCGACTGAAGATCCATTTGTAATTACAGTACCTATTGGACCAGCCACTGTTCATAAGGTTTTAGTGGATAACGGGAGTTCTGACAACATTCTTTTCAAAAGGACATTTGATCAGATGAATCTCGAAATAAAAGACTTGAAGCCCTGTCAAGGATGGATCCGTGGATTCAACGGAGCATCCACCGCTCCAATGGGTTACGTAGAGTTACCAGTTACACTTGGGGAAGGAGCACGCCAGAGAGTGAGAATCCTTCCCTTCGTGGTTTTGGATGTTGAATCGCCCTACAATGCCTTCTTGGGCCGACCGGCCCTCGCAAAGTTTAGAGCCTGTATAGCCCCCTGGTGCTTGTTATTGAAATTCCCCACAGAAGCTGGCATTGGTATCGTCAGAGGGGATCAGGTTGCTGCGCGAGCGTGTTATGTTGCCGAACTAAAGTTACTTCGCAATGGAGGGGATATTGAAACTAAAGGCATTTCTCCCCCTACGGGGGCGGAGACCTTATAGCAACCAAAGAGGATAGTCGTTGGAGAGTCGCCCAGAGAGATGCCCGAGGATATAGATCCCAGAGAGGATCAAGAACCCGGGGGCAAAATGTCGACTCCCAACGAGACAACTGTGGGTGTACTGATCGATGACAGTGACCCGGAGAAGGTCCTTAAGATTGGATCCCAGTTAAATCCGAATCTCGCTAAAGAATTGACGGATTTCTTAAAAAACAATTTGGATGTATTTGCTTGGACCCACGCGGACATGTGTGGGATATCCCCATCAATCATGAGCCATTCCTTAAGCATCGACCCTAAACATCCTCCGGTAAAGCAAAAAAGGCGAATGTTGGGCCCAGAGAGGTCCGCTGCCTTAAAAGAAGAAGTTGGAAAGCTAAAGAGTAATGGATTTATCAGAGACTCGACCTACCCAGACTGGATTTCGAATCCAGTCCTGGTAAAGAAGGCCAACGGGAAGTGGCGAACGTGTATCGACTTCTCGGATTTGAACAAAGCTTGTCCAAAAGATAGTTTCCCGTTATCACGAATTGACCAGTTGGTAGACTCGACAGCGGGTCATGAGCTTCTTTCATTTATGGATGCTTATTCAGGATTTAACTAGATTCCGATGCATGTTCCGGATCAAGAACACACTAGTTTTATCACGGATCTGGGATTATATTGTTATGTAGTGATGCCCTTTGGCTTAAAGAATGCGGGCGCTACATATCAACGTTTAGTCAACAGAATGTTTTATAACCAGATCGGGAAAACAATGGAAGTATACGTCGTCGATATGTTGGTTAAGTCCAAGCAATCTTATCAACACACTACTGACTTGGCAGAGATGTTCGGCATTCTTCGAAAGTACGGAATGAAACTCAACCCAACCAAATGTTCGTTCGGTGTTGCCTCTGGAAAATTCTTGGGATTCATCGTCAGTTCCCGTGGTATTGAGATTAATCCAGACCAGATTGCGGCAATCAGAGACATTCAGGAACCTAGGCAAATTAGGGATGTGCAAAGCCTTGCCGGAAAAGTGGCCGCACTAAGCAGATTTATCTCCAGGGCTACAGATAAGTGCATCCCATTCTTCGAACTAATAAAGCGGGGGAAACGCCACTTCAAATGGATGCCTGACTGCGTAGAAGCTTTTCAGAATTTACTCAGGCATCTGGAGAAACCCCCGATATTATCTAAGCCAATGGATCACGAGGACTTATTCGTGTATCTGGCAGTGTCATCCCATGCGATCAGCTCAGCGTTGGTAAGAGAAGAGGATAAGATCCAAAGACCAGTGTATTGCGTGAGCAAAAAATTAACGGCAGCAGAGCGTAATTATCCCAGGATAGAAAAGTTGGCGTATTGTTTACTGATCGCCTCTAGAAAGCTTCGACATTATTTTCAGGCACATCCCATTACCGTATACACCGATTACCCACTTAAGCAAGTCCTACAGAGACCAGAGGCATCTGGAAGGTTACTCAAATGGAATATTGAGTTAAGTCAATTTGATTTGAACTTTCAGCCCAGACGATCAATTAGGGGGCAAGTGATAGCCGACTTCATAGCAGAGTTCACTGTCCCTGAGGAAGATATAGCGAACGAAGAAGTTGATCCTTCAAAGTTACTTCTCGATCCCAATGCCTGGGGATTGTATACTGATGGCGCAAAGAATGACGAAAGATCCGGTGCTGGAATAGTGCTTGAAACTCCAGAGAAACGATTGATATCCTATGCTATCCGGATGGAGTTTCATGCCACTAACAACAATTCCGAATATGAAGCTCTGATAGCCGGATTAAGGATCGCAAAGGAATTAGAAGTCACAAAGCTAAACATCTTCTGCGACTCCAAGTTAGTTGTGAACCAAGTTGCTGGAAAATTCCAAGCAAAAAGTGCAAGATTGATTTTGTACTTAAAGAAAGTGAAAGAGTTGCTGAACAATTTTGATCACTACAGCATATCTCATATTCCGCGGTCAGAGAATCAGCAGGCGGATAAGTTGGCAAAGATGGCTAGCTCCGACGACCCTGAAGTGACTGGGCTAGCCCCCGTTGAAGTACTTCGGTCCCATAGCATAGATCAAATGGAAATCGACCTAATACTATAAACGAAACCAGAAAGGGAGTCTTGGATGACCCCTTTAAAGAATTTCCTGATGAATGGAACACTTCCGACCAAGAAAAGCGAGAGGCGTAAGGTAATTCGTAATGCCGCCCGATACGTTCTACAAGGCGGAGTTCTTTACAGACAAGGGTTTTCAATGCCCCTCCTTTGGTGTATAGCCCACGATGACATCAAACGTGTGCTGCAAGAGGTCCACGAAGGCGAATGTGGCGACCATACTGGGGGGCAAACTTTGGCAAAAAAGGTGTTGCGGCATGATTATTTCTGGCCTACCATAAACAAGGATGCAACAAGATACGCACGACGGTGTAATGCGTGCCAGAGATTTTCGAAGATACCTAGAGCACCTCCTAATCAGTTAAAAACAATGATGAGCCCATGGCCTTTCGCTATGTGGGGAATTGATATCATTGGAAGTCTCCCCATAGCAAGGGGCGGATCAAAGTTCGCTATTGTGGCCGTGGATTATTTCACTAAGTGGGTCGAGGCTGAGCCACTAACTACGATTACAACCAAACGAGTGATCAACTTTATCGTGAGAAACATCATTTGCCGATTTGGGATTCCAAAGATTGTGATAACGGATAACGGAACTCAGTTCGATAGCGCGGAATTCAGAAATTTCTGCAAAAATACCACATTGAGAATCGATATACCTCTGTGGTGCACCCGCAATCGAACGGACAAGTCGAAGCGGCGAATAAAGTGATTAAGTCTATTCTGAAAAGAAGACTGAAGCGGGCTAGAGCCATGTGGGCTGATGAATTGCCTTGGCATTATGGGCCTACAGGACAACATATAAATCAGCAACAGGACATACCCCGTTCTCCCTTGCCTTTGGAACGGAAGCAGTCATCCCGGTTGAGATAAAGGTACCTTCTCACTGGGTGACTTATTATGATCCGATGACCAATAACGAATTGCTCCTTGAGTCCCTAGATATGATTGAAGAAAAGAGGGCTGAGGCGGACCTGCGCGCCTTGAGATGCAAGCAACAGATCGCTCGATATTACAACAAAAAGGTTCGAGCCCGAACCTGGGAACCCGGATACTTGGTTTTGAAACGTGTCTTTCCACCCCCAACTCTTATGGGAGCGAAGTGGGAAGGACCGTATTCCATTCTGAGCAAGCTTGATAATGGAACCTTCAAGCTGGCAACTGTAGATGGAAGGGAAATCCCCAGAGCGTGGAATGCCCAACATTTGCGGCCATACTTAGCATAAAAGTTTCAAATCTATTCCTTTGCTTTGTTAAAAACCATGTATAAGGCACGACTAGCGTAGAATAGTTTGATTCCTTGAAGCAAAAAATTATAAAGTGGACGTAGGTCATGATTCGACCGAAGCACTATAAAAATATTGTGTGTCATTTACCTTTATTGCATCCTTATTTATCTGCCTGTTTATTTTTATGGAAACCAAAAGAATAATGCAGGTACCCAAAGTCTGTTGCCAGCCGTTCCTCCCATAGACTGTTCGGAGGAACTCAAAGCCTTGGCAAAAGCCCCAACTGCTTGTCCGACTGATTTCAATCCTCGGAGCTTGGATTAAAATGAAGACCTAGGACGAGTTTGATGAGCGTGCATGATTGCAGACCGTTTGATCCGAGACTCTAACTCTCCAGAGCTGAGAAAGAGTATAAAGGATGCGAAGATGAAATCCACAAGGCATGGCGGTGTACCATGATCGGAGCCGCCTGAGCGAAAGTCTAACATTGGCGACCGCCAGGAGAATATAAAAGCGTCCATGATTTGGCGCTGAGAAAGGACTCTTACCCCGCTGAAGGATCGGGGAGCGATGGAATGGCTGAGTCCCAACTCTAACTCTCCAGAGAGAGAGTATAAAAGCATCTCCGATTGAGCGCTGAGAAAGAGCTCCTTCCCCGCTGAAGGATCGGGGAGCGAATGAATCGCTGAGCTCGAACTCTAACTCTCCAGAGAGAGAGAGAGAGAGAGAGTATAAAAGCGTCTCCGATTGAGCGCTGAGAAAGAACTTCTTCCCTGCTAAAGGATCTGGGGCCGACTGAACTACTAAATTCAAACTCTAACCTTGGCAACCGTCAGGAGAGTATAAAGAAGTCTATGATTAAGCACTGGGAAAGGTGCCAGAAATTCGGTACCACAAGAACAGTCATCCCACGAAATCTTCTAAGTCCCCCATATTCAGAAATAGGGGGCAACCTGCCGACAAAACTAACCAATCCTTAGTAAACCCTAGTCAAGTGCTATGATAACAACTGATTAGGGGCACATATACTCATATACATATACTAAATTCTAATACAGCAACGCAACATGAAAATTTTTCTTTCTATTGTTTGACTAATTTGTAATTATTATTAGATGGCCTATGACTAAACATGGAAAGTTTATCTGAATACAGGTACACAATGATGCAAAAGGAGATAAACTTTCATTTATATACTGCGAACCAACAAAGTGAAAAACAGCCTAGAAAGGAATGTGAGGGCCAGTCTCACAATTACACTTCCTGGCCAGCGGAAAACCTAAAGACAAAATATCAACAAGTAACAATATCCTATTTACGCTTTGGCCTCTTCTCTTGCCTCTGTCTCTCCAGCTTCGCTTTGTCGGCATCAGACGGATCCCCTTTCTTCCTCTTCCTTTTGTCAATGAGAGGAACATCCGATTCTTCTGAAGATTCCTCTTCCACCTCTTTTCTCTTCCTTCTATCGGAAAGGGAAGCCGGGAAGTCATCGGGATTTGCAAAATGAAGCTGTCGGCTGATGGACTTGGGCTGGATCTTCACAATCATCCCAGTTTTGGGATCGAATTCTGCAAGGGGGACTACGTCCAAAGCCTCATCTCCCACCTTCTTCGAAACCAACTCTTTCTCCTGCCTGGCTTTTCGGCTGGCCAAGGTTTCTTCGACATCATCGTCGACCTTTTTGGCGCCGATAATGTCTTCTTCATCATCTACATGGTGCCCATCCATGTCTTTCAAGGCTTCGATGGTCTCAGCGTCTTTGGGTACGTCAGTGCTAGGTGCCGGGATGTTTCTTTCTGCTGTTGTGACCTCGGCCTGCTTTGATACATCAATACCAGCACCTGACGAGACAGCCTCCTTCTCCACTTCTTTTTCTTTTTCAGCACCCTTGTCGACGGGCTCGCCACCTGTATCAGGAGGAACACACGTTACTAATTCAATTGGTTGTTCTACCAAACGACGACAATTCACAATTGCTTTGGCAAATTGTGGGGAAAAAAGAGAGATACCTTCCGCAGATGCTCCCTCTTGAGTAGTTGCAGAGGCTCCAATGACCACGGGAGTTAGACCCAAAGGAATTAATGGATCATCGGGATGGTATTCCTCAACCCCGGAGGTCTTGGGCTCCACAGCTGAACTTGAACCCTCGTCAGCTTTGCCTTTGCCCTTGGCCAGGGCCCTCTCTTTTTCCATCTCCGCTAAAATCAGACGACGACCCTCTGCTAGGTCCTCAGGCTCATTATCCCTTAAGATGCTCTTCATCAACTCATCCTCATCGATTTCTTCGACCCCCAATCTATGCTTTTCGCCCTCAACAATGGCATCCCATAAATTGGCTAATGTAACGTGGTAATCCGGGATCCACGAGATGTTGCGAGTTTTGAGAACATGGCCAAGGAAATCGAAAATCATCTCTTCAAACCCCTCGATCTCCTTCTCTCTTGCGAGGAGCTTGTTGTTAGAAGCAGTGGCCAATTCGATGGCACTTTCAACATTCTTTTCGGCGAAAGCTGCCCGTCTCTCCGCGTCCGAGACCTGGTCATTTAAATTCACCTTTTCTGCTTTAGCCAAAGCCAAACTTTCTTTTAAATTTGCCTTTTCTGCCTCCCAAGCA
Source organism: Allium sativum (assembly GCA_030737875.1). Lineage (NCBI taxonomy): Eukaryota > Viridiplantae > Streptophyta > Magnoliopsida > Asparagales > Amaryllidaceae > Allium > Allium sativum. Next base: position 9,261 of record JASFAX010000873.1, on the reverse strand, counting down.
GCTCTCTCAGCTTCAAAATGGCCTTGTGTTGTTTTCAACTCGATGTTGGCCATTTTGAGATCTTCAACCTCCTTCTTTAAGGCCATTTTCTCTTGGCTATTGGAGTCGAGTTCCGAATGGAAGCGCTGCTTAGCATTCTCTAATTCAATCTTATAATTTTCAGCGTCCCTCCGTGCTAAAGCAAGCTGGGATTGAGCATCTTCCAGGTCCTTCTCCATCTTGGTCCTGGCCCTTTCGTTGTTTTCAAGTTTCGCCTTGGATCTGTGTGCTTCTATTTCAAGCGATCGGATGACTTCAGAAAGGTTAACAGCATGTTTTTTCATCATCTCATATTGCCTGGCAACATGGAGGATATGCCCGACAACCTCGCTATCCCAGTTCTTGGGGACCGGTTCCAAGGCTGGAACAAATGTCATCCGGTCAAAGAATATGTCTGGGAATTGTTCCCGCAGCTTTTCCAGCCTACCTTGAATCTCGGGACCATGCATGTAATCCCATGACCCGGGGGGAGCCAACTCTGGCTGGCTGGAGGGGACGATGTCACTCCTCTCCTTTTCAGATTCTTTGGATGCATCCTGGCCCTTATCTTTAGATTCGTGATGCCTTTTGGACGACCGGCTGTGTGAAGGTGCACTCTTTGGAGGAGTTAACTCTTTAGGAAGTTTCTTCCCCCCTGTAGGAACTGCCGGATAACTGGAAGGCTTGGTAGAGGTCGATTTTGGTGGAGACCGAGGTTGCGAGGAAGTCGGCCTGTGAGAGGGGCCACGAGAGCATTCGGTACCCGGGTGAAGGCTGGGTGTGCCCTCACGAAGAGAACGATAAGAGTAAGATTTCATGCGGGACATCGTTCCTGCAAAAAGAGAAGAGCATATTAAAACTTTGAATACCCACGATATAAAAGTGCAGAGTCAGATAGTGTGTGTGATTTGTGCATCCCATACAATTCCCCCTAACAGACCCAGGCCTGAAGACAGGCTCATCTGACCAGTTTCTTGTCCTCTAGTTGGAGCGATGGTCTCTTCAGAAGCAGGGAAGAAAGGCCCCTCTTCAAAGTCCTTCTCTGTATATACATCGTCGGGTAGAGGAATTTTATTCAGCTCGTCAAATAACTGCTCTTCCGTCAAATCATCGGGGGCAGCGGTTTCGATTGGAGTAGAAATCGGGATTTCCTTGGACACGTCATCGCGGACCTCATCCCCTCTGTATATGTTCAGGTCTTCATCGTCTTGGATGACTATCGGAGAAGGACTCTTGCGAAATTTAGTTGTTTCTACCGCTTGCGAAGTTCCTTCTCCCTCTGTTAGGGGCACGTACTTATAAGGTTTGCCGCCAGTGCCAAGTCCAAATCTTCTATCCAGAAGACGATGCTTATGAAGATTGTCATCAATAATGCATTTTTTGATCCTTAGAAAGTCGGATCTGCTTTGTAAAAGAATGGATAATCGATTGTTGTATAGTGGACCCTCCGTTTTCGGGAAGACATGATCTGTTCAAGACAAAGAAAAAGGGGGGAGAATGTTAACGCCTAGACTTCTTGAACAAGATATTCGATTAGAAGCTTAAAAGTTTACTTGATTTGAGCCATCTTCGTGAGCATCCGGCCTGTTTCCTTATATAAAACCAATCAGACTTAGGATCCCCTATATTGCTATATCCATCGTACAGAACCTTCCTATTCGCCACCGATTCAAAGAAAGAGAAATTTGGAGTTGCCGAAGAACGGTGCTTGAAAAGAAAGAAGAATGTCAAATCTCTGAATTTAAGTTCGGCATGTAAGATCTCCGCGTATGCAATATATAGGGTATATAGTGATGCGTAGGCATTCGGATGAAGTTGCATCGGAGCAATTCCCAGTTGTCTTAAAGTTTCGATGGCGATCGGAGGGAACGGAGGAATAGCTCCTACCAAGCACATGGTTCGGCTGATCGCCATATATCCTTCCGGAGCTAGGTGGGGTCTATCTTCACTTCCGGGTGTCAAGACATCATCCCAAGGAATCCCGTGTCTCAAGCAGATTCTTTTAAGCTTTATATCATCGAGCTTAGATGCTAAAGAATCGGAAAATTTATCTATCCCGAGCGCCCCAGGAATCTCGTCGGGAGCTCGCCCATCTATCTCAGAATCGTCGCTAGATGAAGTACTTTCGGACGGATCTGATTACGTGGCCTCGTACTCAGATCCAGATTCTTCACCTCCCGGATTAATTGGAGGAATCTCAGGGTTGTATTGCTCAGGAACCTCGGATTCCGCTTCTGTTGCGGATCTTGAAGAAGAGTGATTATTCGACATTACTGCTAGGACGAGAAAACATGAACAATGAGATTAATACTACCCGTCCCCCATGTGTGCAAGTGCCGGTGTGTGTGCTTGTGAGTGCATTAAAGATAAAGCGTGAAAGCAATCAGGATCATCAAAATATTAGTCGTCATATGCAGTCAAATTATGTGGTCATTTAGTCCAGAAAGTCCAACGTCAAGGCCCTAGCCTAACTGTTCAGAATTTTATGGTGACAAGGCATCGATTAAAGTTTGAAATTTCTTCGCATCGTCAACTATGAGTCGGATCGCAAGGCAGAGGGATCGCCCCCTTTCGAATCGCAAGGCAGAGGGATCGCCCCCCTTCGAATCGCAGGGCAAAGGGATCGCTCCTTCACGAATCGTTGCAGCCCCCACGATACGCGCCTTTGCTGTCACCACGACCCTCCGTCTCGCCACTCGCCTTCATCTTCTTCCATTCCTCTCCTTGCCCACGATCCGAACCGGCCATCCCTCTTCTCCTTCCTCCTTCGTCTTCCTCCTCTCCTTCCCATCCTCGAACTCCAACCTCTACGCCCATCAGCCATGGCGTCTCGATGGATTCCCCAGAAAATCGCAAATTTCCATCGTTTCTCCCTCAAATTATTCGAAAAAGTTCGTGAAACAACAGCGTTTACGAATAAGAATGCTTTCGGTGGAATTACCTTTCTACAAAATTGGGAAAGTGATCGGATTTTTGAAGGTTTGAAATACTAGGGTTCGTTCTTCAACAGTACATGCGAAACAATACGACAGAAAAAAGAAGGAAGAAAGTGTAGAGGGGGGGTCGGCTTATATAGGCAAAAAGGGCGACCGTTTGTCTCCCCTTCTTTGTCCTATTCGATCCACGAAAAACCGGTGGGTCGCGAACCAAAAGCCCACCACGACTTGAGGAGGAGCCCGTTTCGTTCCGAGGCCCAAGTGCACACCCAAGAACGGAACGAATGTCTCGCTAACGGACCGCGACTCGAGCCCGCGATCCGAATCGATAAATTCAAGAATGAGGACTCTGAAAAATCCCAGAAAGAGAATCGTTCTCTGATCCGCGACTCGTTGAGAAAAGACGATTCTATAGCTTCGAAGCATGTTCCATCATCGATAAAACATACTTCGAGGGGGCAAAATGTTGGCTCACATTTTGACCAAGCCACCCAGGATCATTCATAAGAAGAAAGCATGAAACCACGTTCTCTAAGAATATGAAGGAATGGATCGCATCATCGACTCGCCCGATGACGGATCGCACACTATCGACTCGCCCACCAACGGATCGCGTCTCGACGGATCGCCCCCCATTTCATCAGCGAAACGACACCTCTATGCGATCCGATCCATGCATATGTTGTTGCCCAGTATTGACCGATCCGATCCCCTAATGCATGGCGAACCCTCTGACCCGTTCAAGCGTGAGCTAGTCTTCAGCGATCCGAGTCGCGCGGATCTAGCGACACGTGTCCCTAACCGTCATTTGGACCAATTCTCCCCATCTGCACGATCCGATTTTCAAGCAGATCGCGACACCTGTCCACAACGGCTAATTTGACTATTTCCTCAACGGTGGCGATGCGATCCGATTTTCTCGGGATTCGTGCCACGTGTTACCACGACCCGCCTGACAAAATCAGCTATAAATAGCCCAGTGCTTGGCATTTTTTGGGATCTTTTGGAAATATTGAGTACTGAATCCGCCATTGTTGTCAAAATACTAGAGTATTGAGAGAAATCCTTGATTGTATTAGCTTTCAAAGTATAATCAATAATATATAAAGTGGACGTAGGCTCGTTAACGCCGAACCACTCTAAATTCTGTGTGTTATTTCCTTTTTCCTCATTCTTCAGTTGAAACTCTATAAGCTTCAGAACAATTTGGGTGTTAGGTCCGAATTTTGATCTAACAATTAGTTCGCTATGTTGCAAGTTCATGCGTTCACACTCCCCTTTTTATGTTGCTTAGAATATATAAACACCATGTTATAAGCCTTCCCTTTTTCATGTGGCTAAGTTGGGTTTAAATGTTAAACCCAACATATGTTATATTGTAGCAAACGTATAAAACGGGGGTAATGGCGATTGGGTTAAAATATAAAACATATGTGTTGGCATGTTTGACGCGTGCCAACGACTTTGTAAAACAATTAAGTGGTGTAAATTAATTTCACCCAATAAAGATGAATTTGAATAATGGGCCGCAAATATTTACATATAAAAAGAAAAGAGACAAAAAATGTAAATTTAGAAAATACGATGTGTTTAGCCCGAGGTTGGATTGAGTTGTGATGTAAACCTGCCAGGAACCGCCCGGCTGTCCAGTAGTCACAACAATACCTATCCAGTGTGGGTGGTTAAACACGGAGCCCAATAAAGACCCGAGGTTAGACTGAGTTATGGCGTAAGACTGCTCGGACCCAACCGGCAACAGGTAGCCACAACAATATATGTCTAATGTGAGAGGTCGAGGCTTGGATAAGACAATTAAGGCTGAGTTAGGATTGATAGGATTAAGTAAATTGAATTAATACTTGGTCAAAATAGAACATGCTAAACTATGCAGATTGATTGGGGGTTAGGTTTACAAAACACTTAACCAACTTAGCATGTTGGCTAGAAATAGAAAACCTAGTAGCGGGGGACCCTTTTCAGCAGTAACCCTACAAGGTGTATCAGGATACCCTGAACTAGGCAAGGTGGGGCACAATTACTGGGCTGACTGTAAGAGGTCAAATCGACGGCGGGGGTGCAACAGTGTAGGTTCTAACGGGGTGCGGGCGTGCACACACTCCGGCGTAGAAAAATAAGGCACTAGGCACCAGTAGCATACCTGTGCATCCTAGGATTGTGTGGGGCCGCCACCATGGGACTTGATACACCCCATGGTGGGACCAGCAAAGGTAACTACAACAACGGGGGCCGTAAGACACATGTAACTACGCGAGTAGGAGCCGATCATCAGAAATGGATCACTTCACCCTGATTATGGGGTGCCTGTTGGGAACTAGTTTATATGGGTACAGAGATTAATATGGGGTACGAAAGTATATTCGACTCTAGACAACTTAACTTAGTTATAGGGTGCTTTCCCATTTCCAGTTTATACGTATCATACCCAGTTCTTTATTCATAGATTGAATAGTCCTAGACTTACTCAGGCTTTATGTCTGACTCTACTATTCTTTCGTTTCCCCCCTAGGTTCACAGGGAGGGAATACCGCAGCTTGACCAGCTTTCACATCCAGCTTGAAGAGAAAGAATGTATTGCTTGGATCTTTTTCGTTTTGGACTATGGCTTTGGACAGCAATTATGGGACTTATGCAGTTTATTTATGTTTTCTTTATGCTTCTTTAAATAATGTAATCAAGACAGTTATGGAGATGTTATGTTTTTGGAAGTATTGTAAGACAAATTATGACATGGTTTGTGTAACACGTATTTTGTTGAAATAAAAGTTGTTGTTGTTTTCCGCTATTCAAAAATATGTGTTCTTATATCTGTCTTGTATATATGTGACTTATACTTATAAACCTCCACCAAAATTAGGGCATTCCCTTTGAGAGTGACCTTAACGGAGGCGGGGTGTTTCTGTAGATCCCCACCAACAAGTTGGTGATCTACAGGGTCGTCCGTAAATGCTTCGAAGGGTGCCATGCCGATGCTGGATTGATATTTGTTGTTATAGGAAAACTCTACTAAAGGAAGGTACTCTTTACAAGTCCCTCCGAAGTCTAGGATACACAGCCTTAAAAGATCCTTTAGAATTCTGTTCACCCTCTCCGTCTGCCCATCGATCTGAGAATGATAAGGGGTGCTCAAATACAACTGTGTACCTAATGCTTCTTGCAAGCTCCTCCAAAATTCACTGGTAAAGATGGGGTCATGAACGCTTACAATGATGGAAGGCACTCCATGAAAACGAACTATCTCACGAACATAAATTGCTGCCAACCATGACTTCGTCCTCTTGAACTGGAATAAAATGAGCGCTCTTAGTGAGTCTATCTACCACAACCCAGATACTGGTGTTTCCTTTCATCAATCTAGGCAAATCATCTATGAAATCTACAGAGATGCTCTCTCATTTCCACTGAGGAACCTCCAAAGGAGGAAGTAAGTTGTCAGGCTTCTTTTACTTAGCTTTATCTTGCTGGCAAACTAAACATTGAGAAACAAATTCGGCCACGTCTTTCTTTATCCCAGCCAAAAAGAAAACCCTCTTCATGTCTCTGTACATCGTATCACCGCCTGGACGAATGGTCATCTTAGAATGGTGGGCTTATTCTAGGACTGCCTTTATCAAGCTTCCAGTTTGAGGAACACAAAGCCTTCCATCTCGTCGCAACCACCCCTTTTCATCTATGGCATGTCTACTGAGGTAACTAGAAGTCTCACTTTTTCTGAGTTTTTCTATGATGTCTAAAATCTATGGGTTAACTTGCTGCGAAGCTTCTATCTGATCTCTAAGAGTTGGTCGTATCTCCAAGGATGCAAACAAATCAGGCAAAATCTCGATGGAGGGTCTAAAATCAAAAGCTGGTATGAACTCCAAGCTCTTCCTCTCCACAAATAGAGGACTCAAGGCTATCCTCTTCCTACTTAGTGTGTCTTCCACCACATTACCTTTGCCAGGGCTATAAGAAATCTCAAAATCATAAAAAGCTAAGTACTCCATCCACCTTTGTTGCCTTAAATTAAGATCCTTAGGTGAGAATATATACTTGAGAGATTTATGATCGGTGTATAACTCAAACTTCTCTTCAAGTAAATAATGACGCCACATCTTTAGCGCAAATACTATGGCTGCTAGCTCTAGATCATGGGTGGGGTAGTTCTTCTCATGAACTCTCAAATGTCTACCCCCATAACACACTACTTTCCCTTCTTGCATCAGAACCGCACCAACCCCTGTACCACATGCATCAGTGTAAATGGTAAACACTTTACTCCCATCAGGCAAGGTCAAGACTGGTTGTTGTTAGAACCCTCTTCATCATTGGAAAGAAACATTACAATATATATCCCATGAAAACGCCAAATTCTTTTTTGTCAACCTGGTGAGTGGGGCTGATATCTTTGCGCAGCCCTTAATGAACTTCCTCTAATAACCTGCCAACCGAAGTAAGCTTCTCATCTCTGTTGAATTTTTAGGAATCTGCCAATCTTGCACTTCAACTACCTTTGCGGGATCTACAGCTATCCCTTCGTTGGAGACCACATGCCCTAAGAATCTCACCTCTTTTCTCCAAAAATGGCATTTGGAGAACTTCGCCTTAAGCTGATGCGCACGAAGAGTTTTCAAAACTTCTCTCAAGTGTTGGGCATGCTCTTCTTCGCTTTTGGAGAAGATCAAGATATCATCAACAAAGACCACGACAAATATGTTTAGAAACTCCTGAAATACCCTACTCATCAGATTAACCAAATATGCGGGTTCATTCGTCAATCCGAAAGGCATAACTAGCCATTCAAAGAAACTATCTGGAGTTCTTATCTATGCTGTCCTCTACCACCCTCAATTGATGAAATCCCGTGACCAAGTCTAGCTGAGAAAATACTGAGGCACCAACAAGCTGATCAAATAAATCATCAATCCTCGGGAGCTGGTGCGTATTCTTCTTGGTGAGTTTATTCAACTCTCTATAGTCAACACACAAACGAAACGAACCATCCGCCATAGTTCCGAATACAACTGGAACACCCCATTCAGGTATGCTTCGTATGACAAATCCTTTCTCAAGTAGCTCCCCTACTTGCTTACTCAGCTCTCTTCTTTCCCTTGGAGCCCTATGGCGCATCGGTAATGAAAAGCCAAGTAATGCAACTGGCTTTGCATTGTCCACCAGATAGATATGAAAATCAATCTCGCACCTCAAAGGTAAATCCCGTAGCTCATCAAAAACATCGCAATAATCTCGGACTAAAAGAACGATTGCAGATCATCGATAGATGCATCAAGAGACTCTAGGAAACTAAGCATAACCGACACTTGCGGGTCACAAGAAATCTCGAGGGTCCTCCCATGACAAGTCAGAAGCCTAACAACCCTCTTCTCACAATCCAGAATGGCACCATACGTGGTAAGATAATCCAATCCTAGAATCAACCCATAGCCTATAAACCCAAGCACATACGCGTTGCACTCAAACTCTACACCTAGCATAGATATTTTCGAACTCCAACAAATCATAAATAAATGAGCTGAACTACCAATGGGCTACAGGATCCACTACCATACTAGTAACTAAGTGCAGAGATTCAACTACAAAATCAGATATAAACGAATGCGTAGAACCAGAATCAAAAAGAGTTCTAACAGGTTGATTGGATAGAGAAATCAAACCTTCAACAAAACTTTCTTACCTCCATCCAGTACGATGGCCACGAGAGCATACACCTGCCCTCCAAGGGATCCTGCCCTTTGGCCTTGTCCTTGCCTCCCCGGGCAGTCTTTGGCAAAGTGTCTGACTTCTCCCTAACTAAAGCAAGTATTCTTCCTTCTTTTGCAGTCTTTTACCAAGTGACCGTCACAATCACAACTGTGACACTTCCTCTTATCCTTAGCTTTGTTATTCTTTATGTCTTTCTTTTGTTGCTGTCGTTGTCCTTTCTTGGGCCATACCTTCCTGTTTTGTGTTTCCTCAACCCTAGATTCTTTCTTTTTTGAGAAATCGTCTACTCACGACGATGGAGGAACAATGATTAAAGTTGGGGGAGGGACGTCTCCTTGGCTCCCGGTAGGTGCCGTGGATTTAAGATACCTATGGAACCAATCCGGTACTTCAACGCCCTCGGGAATATAAGGTTCCCATGACATGCTGAAAAGAAAAGGAAAGTGATTCAGACAAAGGATCGAAAGATATTACATATAGCTTTTTGGAAAGTGTTTTTCAAAACAGCCTTTTTTTTGAAAATGCTTTCTTTTAAAACCCATTTCAAAAATAGTTCTCACAAACTTTTATCAAATCTGGTAACCTT
>JASFAX010000872.1:0-55042 GCA_030737875.1 Allium sativum | reverse complement strand
CGGGCCTTGATAAATTATTAAAAATAGTAATTATTTGTGTAAAATCATAAGAAATGATTAGTGAAGAATTGAGTTGAAAAATTCCAAATTTGAAAAGATAAAAATAGATTTTTATCGAAATGAACTAGTTTTGAGTTGGAATAATAATTTATTTATTTTTAAATAAATAAACTAGATGTGAAAGGGTTTTAAAAGTAACCAGAGTTTCCAATAATTGAATTAGAATGGATTTTAATCGAAATTGTCTTTGGAATCTTTCGATGTTGGATTTCGTGATTATACATATATTGTTATGGAAATTTGAAAGATATATTTATAACGTTATTTCCAATACGATATTTGTTGGTCGTAGAATTTGATATTGAATATAAGCTGATATATTTTCTATTCAGAGCCTTATATGTAATATCAAATGGGAATTGGGTTTATCGTGAACTGTGTTTTAACGACATTTTTTTTAACCCGATTTACAGTGAAATGTGATTTGGAATTTATAAATCTTTTGTTAAGATTTAAAGGAGGTTTTCCAAAGTAAAGTTTTCCCAATTTAATAAAATAAATTGGAATGGAATGGAATGTGATTTTGGGTTTATCGGTAACCGTGTTTTAAATGACATTGGTTCTTTAACCCAGTTAAAGACAGGATGTGATTTCCCAAGTTAAACAATCGTTAATATTGATTTTTTGGGAAGATTAAAACCAAGTGGAGTTTTAATGAATCTTTAACTATATTGAAATGATCGAGAATGGAGTATCACCAATTTTGCTCCAGGCGATAGTTAAATCTTTAATTAAATTTTAACGTGAAATGGTAATTGAATTTACCGATAACACCGTGGTGTTAGATATGAAGTATTACCAATTTTACTTCATGGGATGAATAGGTTGGGATTGGGAAATAAAATAAATGATTACTTCGGCGTGGTTCGCTAATCCCAACTAGTTTGAATTGATATTCAAAAGAAGATTAAAGAATAAATTTGAGGAATTTATCTTTGATAAAATTAATTGGAACATTTCCCAAACTAAAAGAATTTTTGAACAAAAGAATATTCTAAATTGGAATGAGGCGTATGTTGTGTTTGTGTAAACTTGTTTATTATATATGCGAGTTATTCAGAAAGACCAGGTTTATCCCATTCTGAATAACTGATTCAACGATGTGTCGAGGATGAAGACGGCGGTCGAAGACCAGAGGTCTTCACGTCGTTTGGGTGATTACTGACAATCTTGATTGGGTTGTACACCCAAGGGGAGGGAATTAGTTGGTGATCGTCCAGACGTACTTGGAGATCGATGGATATGCGAGGTACAAGGTGCCTCCGGTTTCGTTCAGACTCAGAATGGATTTCTATGGACAGTGTGTCTGACATGGGATTTTTCTCTATGTTGATTGATCTCTATTAAATATATATCTTCCTGGTGAAAGGGAAATCATTCCCTTACTTCACCCTTCTCTGAGACGTACTGGATCAGAGGTTGTATATCGATAGACATCAGTCACATGGTGTGAATTGCCTGTGTGGCATGCCTAAGTGGCAATTGATAGAGCCTTCTATTGAAAAGCAAAGTCTTATGGTTGATGATCAAAGCACAGCCTGTGTGGCATAGCTTTGTGTAACGTGAATTCGCGAGCCTCACACCGCAGTTGTGAACCAGAAACGGGAGAGGACCTCAGGGAGGGCACGCGTTTCCTTCTAGCTAGGGTGGTGTCAATGACCTACCAGCCCTAACATGTATATTATTTTCACCTCTGTGGTTGTTGTTGTTGCGAGGCACCTCGGATATATCGGTGACTGTGCGGAGCCGATGGAGTCATTTGCCTCATTTACGCCCCAAAGGGCGGGGAAATGTAGTGTTCAGGCATAATAATCCACATCGGTGGACCGGCCCTGACGTTCCAAGGGTCGATGCGCTCTGACCCTGAGGCTTGGGCTAGAGAGTCTCGAAGCTGGTGAGGACAATCCCTTGCCTCGGTTCACAGACGGAAATCCAATTTCCAAATACGTGACTTTGCGGTTTTGATTGTAGATCCTAGTATGGCGACATAGTGGTATGGGGCACTTATGCCAACTATGATTGATACTTATGATTGAATTTTTTTTGGCACTATACACTTATAGTAATAATAAAACATGAAATTAAGCGTATCAAGCATTCTTTGGCTATTATAAGGTAAAACCCTATCCTCCGGCTTGTGTTGCATTGTGTGATGGTGTAACACCCAGAATTTTTGAATAATCAAATTAACTAAATTTAAGAATACTTAATTCCAAATGTGGGAATTAAGCGAAACGGGTCATGCCATTGCGTTTGTCTCGGAATTCTGCTTGAGATAGAGTCCGAGTTTGCGTAAAACGGATACCATATGAAGAAGATATGGACGAACGAAGTTAGGCACAAAAACCAGAAACGGGCCAGAATGCACTGGCGCACTTGGGAAGTGCGCCAGAACAAAATTGCACTGGAACACTTGGGAAGTGCGCCCATGCAATATTGCACTGGCGCACTTGGCAGGTGCGCCCAGGCCGAGGTAAAAATCTGCATAGATTTCTGAGGCTCTGATTTGAACGGTAAGTCAGTGCTGAGTCATTTCTGACTAGATAATGAGTCATTAGGGTTTCTGGATAGTTCTAATCTGGACTGAATGGTTGCGATTAACTCTAGGGTCATCTAACGGCTATAGTTAAATTGAAATTCTATATAAACATGTGTAGACTCAAACCCTAGAATCAAAATCAAAATTAGATCAGTGGCCGTCATGTTGTCACTCCAAACCCTAAAGTAGCCGCCACCAACTAGAAGTAAATTAAAGACAACAATTCAATTTAAATCAAGCCTAAAACTACAACAACGAAATTGTCTACAACAATGGAACGCTAATCAATTACAGAATTCAGATCCCAGAACTCAAGACCCCTTATTCGGTGAGTTCTAGTCACTTTTAGGTTTAAATAAATAAAAGTGAATTGTGGTAGACTATGATTTGGGTATATGTTGTTTGTAGTTATGCAAGTTTATTGTTATGAATCATGAAATGATGCAAGTTCCTTATTATTGTGAATCATGAAGTTATACAAGTTCATTATTGTTGTGAATCATGATATGACGCAAGTTTATTATTGTTGTGAATCATGAAGTTATGCAAATTATTATGTTGAGTAACTATGAACTCACGCAAGTTACCTGTACAAGTTGTTGCGTTGCTAATTCATGAATCTATGTTAGTTGTTTTGTTATGAATCATGAACCTATGTAAGTTACCAATGCAAGTTGATAATTTGTTAATTCATGAACCTATGCTAGTTGTTATGTTGTGGATCATGAACCTATGTAAGTCACCTATGCAAGAAGTTATGTTATGAATCATGTAAGTTGTTATATTGTGAATCATGAACCCATATAATTTGTTGATTATGTTGAGAATCATAAACCTATGTTAGTTGTTAATTATGTTGTTAATTCATGAACCTACACAAGTTGTTATGAATCCATGCAAGTTGTTAATTATGTGGTGAATCATAATTATATGCGAAGTTATCATGTCATTTTCGCTAGTTGTCATGCTTATGCCAAAAATTGTACTGAAAACGATCACCTTGTTATTCCCTTTATTTTATTGTTATGGCGAGGCTACCTTGTAGCCTCGATGATGCCAAAAACATAAACGGTTACGCTAGTTAAGAAACGGAGAGAAAGGTGAATTTGTAATAGGTATAGTGATTATGTAAATTGGACATATGATTCAAGTAGGGAAACATATAAATAATTACCTATTATGACATGGGTAAAATTGGGTAAAAATGGTATAATTTGAATATGACCATTTATGGATAAGAAATCCAAATTGTTAATAAGATAGGTATTGACACCTATGAAAAAGGAAAGGATTAATTAATTAACTTAATTAATCAAAAGAGGAATGTTTAAGCAATTAAAATCTGAAGATTTAATATTGAGAATTGACATAAATGCCTTAAATGGCATAAAATAAATTTGTGAAGAAATTAATATGATTTTACATACCATAAATGGATGGACATAATTGAATCAATTATGGCCATAGTTAAATTTTGAATTAATTGATAATTTGAATAGGGAAACTAATTCAAATTGGGGATGATTAATTAGGAGTAATTAATCGTCTAGGACACGAGCTTAGGCGCTTTTGTGGTGTAAGACTGCCCGGACCCGCCCAGCAAATCCAGCTGCCACAAATGCCAGTCTAACGTGGGAGGTCTTAGGCATAAATTAAATGCATGACAGTTGTAAAGACATGAGGTTAGGCTCTTTTTTTGTGTAAGACTGCCCGGACCCGCCCGGCAAATCCAGCTGCCACAAATGCCAATCTAATGTGAGAGGTCTTTATAAGGTTACAGTCTTAATGAATTAAGAAACACTTAACCAGATAAACATGTAGTGGGACATGAGGGGTTAAGTGGGTGCCTTGGGTGGCATGTGGAATTAAGTTGGTGCCTTGGGTGGCATGTGAAATAGATTAGATGTCTCAATAATAAATTAATGCTACTTAACCTAACTTAATACGTATGGACTGTATGATGGTTGACATAAGTTAGGGTTAAGAAAAACGAATTGGATTGTGAGTGCATTAAGTACAACTGAATGGTAGGTGGGTAATATTAATATATATAGGCCCACAAACTTAACCATTAAATAAATAGGATTAAATCAGTGGAAGGGTTAAGTACAACTGAAGGGTAGGTAGGTAATATTAGTATATATAGGCCCACAAACTTAACCAGATAAAAAGGGTTATGTAATTAAAGACACCTAACGGTATACATAACCGGGGCAAAATAGTAAAGTTATGTATTAAAGACACCCATAGGGGTACGCGTAACTAATGGGAATAGATAGATTTATGTATTAAAGACATTATAGGAACGCATAACCGATAGGTAGAATAGGGGTTATGTATTAAAGACACTTATAGGTACGCATAATTGATTGAGGGCTATGTAATTAAAGACACCTTAGGGTATACATTGTCAGTAGAAAACCTAATGGGAAATACTAGAGGGGACCAAGATTAGGTGGATAGCTTGTGTCAAGTCATGGGGGCCCATTTCAACCAGTAACCCACACGTATCTTTGTGGGCTCGACCCAAGTCGAGGACGGGACACGCATACTGGGCTTGACTGTAAGAGGCCAAACTGGGTTAGCAGTGGCAACGCAAGTCCAACGGGTTCATATGCGTGTGTGGACCCGGGCTGGTAGGTAAGACGTTGTTGCATCGTGTAGATATAAGTCGTGCATCTCTGGTAGTATTGGGTTGCCACTTTGGGGAGTGATACACCCCACTATGGGACCAGCACGGGTATCTACAAGTTAGGGAGCCGATCGAATGGGGAAGGTAGTGGGTACGACTAGTGGAGATAGGAGCAGGCAGCACCTATGATAGCAGCTAGGAGTACAGCTACCATATTATGAATATTGTAATTAGAATGGGGAGGGTAGTGGGTACCACTAGCGGAGATAGGAGCAGGCGGAACCTATAACAGCAGCTAGGGTTACACTAGACAACCACCATCGTTATCATTAGCGAAAGGGATCATCCCATCTTGATTTGACTAGTAATATTGCAGAGTAGTTAGTAGTGAATCATGCATACACCTTATCTTATTTGTCCTGTAACCAGACGTATGTCTGACCTCGTTTGTTTTGCCTCTTTTCTTCCGTTCCCTCCCCCCCCCCCCCAGGTTCTTAGGGAGGAAACACACAGGTTTAGTCAGGATTTGGGTATCATCTTCTAGGAGCTACTTCTGAAGTATAGCTCGAGTCTATGTCTCTTATATGGCTTGCTCTTTAATATGGGGAATGATGTTTTCTTTTAAATACCTATGTACTCTGATAATATAAGACAGAAGTGTTTTGTTGTAAGGGTTTTATGACTCATGGTATTATGTAACAAAATATTTTGGTGATTTAATAAAGTTGTTTATTTTCCGCTGCAAAATTTTTATATCTGTCTTGTGATATTCTGTGTCTATTTACCAAAAATGCTCTACTGAAGTTAAGGCATTCCCTTTGTGAGTGACCTTGATGGAGGTGGGGTGTTACACTTGGTACCAGAGCTGAAGGTTACCAGATTAGATAAAAGTTTTTGAAAACTATTTTCAAAAAGGTTTTAAAAGAAAGTATTTTCAAGAAGGAAAGCCAGTTTTAAAAACATTCCCCGAAAAGCCATATGTAGTATCCTTCGGTCCTTTGTCTAAAATCTCTTCCTTTGATAGGATAGGCGAATGCTCTCGCGGCTGATGGATAGGATAGGGATAGGAAAATTTATGTAGAAGGTTTAATTTCCTTATCTGGTTATGAAGCTAAGATTCTTTTTGAATCTGTAATCGAGACTCTGCACTTTAATACTAGTCTTGTTTCTGATCCCGTAGTTGTTTCAAACCCCATTTGTGGTTCTGCTCAATTGTTAGTGGTTTGTAGGGGTTTGAAATTATCTGTGTTAGGCATCAAAAATTTGAATGTGACATTTTTGTGCTCAAGTTTATGGGCTATGGGTTGGGTCTAAATGGACCAGCTTTCTATGTAGAGGGTCGTTCTAGATTTTGAGAGGAGGGTCGTTAAGTTTCTAACTTTTCATGGGAAGACCCCAAAGTTTTTTGTGACCCGCAAGGGTGTTTTATGCTTAGCTTTCTGAGAATCATTCTGTAATATGATCTGTACTAGTAGTCTGTAAGTATCTGGATATTTCTGAAGGATACGGGTTTCTACTCGAAGCATGAAGTAGATCTCCAGTTTTGACATTGTTTGATGGGGGTAATTCTTTGGGTGTCAGTGTGATGTTGATTTCGGTCTTCGGGACTGAGACTTAGGGAATTATTCTCTTAACCGATGTCAAATGGGAACAGAGCTTTTGTTTTAGTTATATCATTTATATCCCATCAACCGAATCTTCGACATTAATAGGAAATCCATGGATGTAAACATGTGCTTGGGACATGTTATGTTTGATGGTTGCAAGTGGATGCAAGTGTTTGCTAGTGGTTGCTCGTCGATGCATTTACACACACATTAGGCACTAGATCGGCTCAAATTACTTTCATATTGCATATAAATGTGTGTGCATATTTAGGTTAATGGATGAACAATGGTTGTGTTATCATATGGATGCTGCATTTTGATGAGTGGTTGAGCACACATGTAGAAATAATATGCATCGATAGGATTCTTTCGCATACATAATGGACGCACGACACTATCATGGTTTGCATTAAGGAGGTCAACTAAATCAGTAGACCGCCTGATTTTGCATTAGATAAGGAACATATACACACACTTTCTACATAGGTTCATACAACAGTAGAAGTTTTCTAAGGACAATGGATGCTTGTGGATGATGGTTGAGTAGATGGGTGATTGGATGGTAGGACACATTCTTCTTAACTTGAAGATTTCGGGGTCGAAATCCTTTAAGTAAGGGAGAATGTAACATCCCGAATTTTTGAATAATCAAATTAACTAAATTTAAGAATAATTAATTTCAAATGTGTGAATTAAGGGAAACGGTCGTGCCTTTGCGTTCGTCTCGGAATTCTGCTTGAGATAGTCCGAGTTTGCGTAAAACGGATACCGTATGAAGAAGATATGGACGAACGAAGTTAGGCAGAAAAACCAGAAACGGGCCAGAATGCACTAGCGCACTTGGGAAGTGCGCCAGAACAAAATTGCACTGGCGCACTTAGGAAGTGATCCCATGCAATATTTCACAAGCGCACTTGGCAGGTGCGCCCAGGCCGAGGTAAAAATCTGCACAGATTTTTGAGGCTCTGATTCGAACGGTGAGTCAGTGTTGAGTCATTTCTGACTAGATAATGTGTCATTAGGGTTTTTGGATAGTTCTAATCTGGACTGAATGGTTGTGATTAACTCTAGGGTCATCCGACGGCTATAATTAAATTGAAATTCTATATAAACATGTGTAGACTCAAACCCTAGAATCAAAATAAAAATTAGATCAGTGTCGTTATGTTGTCACTCCAAACCCTAGAGTAGCCGCCACCAACTAGAAGCAAATTAAAGACAACAATTCAATTCAAATCAAGCCTAAAATTACAACAACGAAATTGTCTACAACAAGGGAACGCTAATCAATTACAGAATTCAGATCCCAGAACTCAAGACCCCTTATTCGGTGAGTTCTAGTCACTTTTAGGTTTAAATAAATAGAAGTGAATTGTGGTAGACTATGATTTGGGTATATGTTGTTCGTAGTTATGCAAGTTTATTGTTGTGAATCATGAAATGATGCAAGTTCCTTATTATTGTGAATCATGAAGTTATGCAAGTTCATTATTGTTGTGAATCATGATATGATGCAAGTTTATTACTGTTGTGAATCATGAAGTTATGCAAATTATTATGTTGAGAAACTATGAACCCATGCAAGTTACCTATGCAAGTTGTTGCGTTGCTAATTCATGAATCTATGCTAGTTGTTATGTTATGAATAATGAACCTATGTAAGTTACCTATGCAAGTTGATAAGTTGTTAATTCATGAACCTATGCTAGTTGTTATGTTGTGGATCATGAACCTATGTAAGTCACCTATGCAAGAAGTTATGTTATGAATCATGTAAGTTGTTATATTGTGAATCATGAACCGATATAAGTTGTTGATTATGTTGAGAATCATGAACCTATGTTAGTTGTTAATTATGTTGTTAATTCATGAACCTATGCAAGTTGTTATGAATCCATGCAAGTTGTTAATTATGTGGTGAATCATAATTATATGCGAAGTTATCATGTCATTTTCGCTAGTTGTCATGCTTATGCCAAAAATTGTACTGAAAACGATCACCTTGTTATTCCCTTTATTTTATTGTTATGGCGAGGCTAACTTGTAGCCTCGATGACGCCAAAAACGCAAATGGTTACGCTAGTTAAGAAATGGGGAGAAAGGGGAATTTGTAATAGGCATAGTGATTATGTAAATTGGACACATGATTCAAGTAGGAAACATATAAATAATTACCTATTATGACATGGGTAAAATTGGGTAAAAATGATATAATTTGAATATGACCATTTATGGATAAGAAATCCAAATTGTTAATAAGATAGGTATTGACACCTATGAAAAAGGAAAGGATTAATTAATTAACTTAATTAATCAAAAGAGGAATGTTTAAGCAATTAAAGTCTGAAGATTTAATATTGAGAATTGGCATAAATGCCTTAAATGGCATAAAATAAATTTGTGAAGAAATTAGTATGATTTTACATACCATAAATGGATGGACATAATTGAGTCAATTATGGCCATAGTTAAATTTGGAATTAATTGATAATTTGAATAGGGAAAGTAATTCAAATTGGGGATGATTAATTAGGAGTAATTAATCGTCTAGGACACGAGCTTAGGCACTTTTGTGGTGTAAGACTGCCCGGACCCGCCCAGCAAATCCAGCTGCCACAAATGCCAGTCTAACGTGGGAGGTCTTAGGCATAAATTAAATGCATGACAGTTGTAAAGACACGAGGTTAGGCTCTTTTGTTGTGTAAGACTTCCCGGACCCTCCCGGCAAATCCAGCTGCCACAAATGCCAATCAAATGTGAGAGGTCTTTATAAGGTTACAGTCTTAATGAATTAAGAAACACTTAACCAGATAAACATGTAGTGGGACATGAGGGGTTAAGTGGGTGCCTTGGGTGGCATGTGGAATTAAGTTGGTGCCTTGGGTGGCATGTGAAATAGATTAGATGTCTCAATAATAAATTAATGCTACTTAGCCTAACTTAATACATATGGACTGTATGATGGTTGACATAAGTTAGGGTTAAGCAAAACGAATTGGATTATGGGTGGGTTAAGTACAACTGAAGGGTAGGTGCGTAATATTAGTATATATAGGCCCACAAACTTAACCATTAAATAAATAGGATTAAATCAGTGGGAGGGTTAAGTACAACTGAAGGGTAGGTGGGTAATGTTAGTATATATAGTCCCACAAACTTAACCAGATAAAAAGGGTTATGTAATTAAAGACACCTAACGGTATACATAACCGGGGCAAAATAGTAAAGTTATGTATTAAAGACACCCATATGGGTATGCATAACTAATGGGAATAGATAGAGTTATGTATTAAAGACACCTATAGGAACGCATAACCGATAGGTAGAATAGGGGTTATGTATTAAAGACACCTATAGGTACGCATAACTGATTGAGGGCTATGTAATTAAAGACACCTTAGGGTATACATAGTCAGTTGAAAACCTAGTGGGAAATACTAGAGGGGACCAACCTTAGGTGGATAGCTTGTGTCAAGTCATAGGGGCCCATTTCAACCAGTAACCCATACGTATCTTTGTGGGCTCGACCTAAGTCGAGGACGGGACACGCATATTGGGCTTGACTGTAAGAGGCCAAACCGGGTTAGCGGTGGAAACGCAAGTCCAACGGGTTTGTATGCGTGTGTGGACCTAGGCTGGTAGGTAAGATGTTGTTGCATCATGTAGATATAATCTGTGCATCTCTGGTAGTATTGCGTTGCCACTTTGGGGAGTGATATACCCCACTGTGGGACCAGCATGGGTATCTACAAGTTAGGGAGCCGATCGAATGGGGAAGGTAGTGGGTACGACTAGTGGTGATAGGAGCAGGCGGCACCTATGATAGCAGCTAGGAGTACAGCTACCATATTATGAATATTGTAATTAGAATGGGGAGGGTAGTGGGTACCACTAGTGGAGATAGGAGCAGGCGAAACCTATGACAACAGCTAGGGGTACACAAAACTACCACCATCGTTATCATTAGCGGAAGGGACCAACCCATCTTGATTTGACTAGTAATATTGCAGAGTTGTTAGTAGTGAATCATGCATACACCTTACCTTATTTGTCCTGTCATACCGGTCATCTGTACCGTGATCCTCTTATCCACTTTGCCCGCCTGTCATGTTTACCTTTATTTATTTACTGGCTAAAAGTTACTGGACTCACCAGATGTATGTCTGACCTAGTTTGTTTCACCTCTTTTCTTCCGTTCCCCCCTCAGGTTCTCAGGGAGGAAACACATAGGTTTAGTCAGGATTTGGGTATCATCTTCAAGGAGCTACTTCTGAAGTATAGCTCGAGTCTCTGTCTCTTATATGGCTTGCTCTTTAATATGGGGAATGATGTTTTCTTTTAAATCCCTATGTACGCTTATAGTATAAGACAGAAGTGTTTTGTTGTAACGGTTTTATGAATCATGGTATTATGTAACAAAATATTTTGGTGATTTAATAAAGGTGCTTATTTTCTGCTGCAAAAATTTTATATCTGTCTTGTGATATTCTGTGTCTGTTTACCAAAAATGCTCCACTGAAGTTAAGGCATTCCCTTTGTGAGTGACCGTAATGGAGGTGGGGTGTTACAGACGGGACCTGGGTCTTATAAAAGCTTCATTGTTCTTTATTTAGCATTGCGCTGTTGTTTTATGCACTGGTATTCTTGGGAGGAAACCCGTTCCGTTTTATACGGCGTGGTTCCTTGATTTACCTAACTTTAAAATAAAGATTAAAAATTGTTTTAGTTCTCACACTAGTTACATGACTGACCTGGAGTTTATTGTTTTAACCTAAACTCTGGGTGGCCTTATTTTCCACACGGGCAGGTAGTAGTTTTGGTTTTGCAGATTTATATTCACAGGACCCTGGTTTACATCTGGAATGATATCCGGAAATCTCTGTATCCATATATCTCTTCCAGTTATGTATTGTATTATTTTTCCGCTGCAGTAATTTATTTTAATCTATGATATTTGGTGATGTATAATATTTATTCATACTCTGTATATTCTTGTAATCCGATGGAATTGTTGTAATATACAATGAAATGTTCTTCTGTTTGTATTTCGATTTTTCGTGTTCTCAAAACAATCAGGGGTTTCGAACGGTCTTGGTCGGTTCAGCGATCGATTCGGATCGAGCGAAATTCCCGATCGTTACATTTGGTATCAGAGCTTTGGTTTACAGAGCTCGGAGAACAAGACATGTTAGAACCAAACGAAAGAATTCATTAGAGATTGGATTAGTAAAATCCAATGAGAATGACTCGTTAGAGATAGGATCAGTAGTATCCTAGAACGAGTGTGAAGAGTACATTTTTAAAATGAAAAGGAAGTTTGTTTTGAAAATTTAAATCAATTATGCGTATTTGATTTGGATAGTCCAGTATATAAAGATTTTGCGTATACTTCTGATCCGCGTGTATTTGAAGTTTTAATATACTGGGTAGATATAGAATCACACCCTAGTCATCCGGGGACAATTTTGATGATGATTGCAACATCATCAATATTTGTGTTCGAGTTTCAAAAGTGGGATTTCTATATATTTCCAATTGACTGGTGTGAGAACCAAAATTAGATAGGGCTTATTGTTGTGATTTGGCATCAAAAATCTGATTTTTGGACTATGTATCAAAATTATGAATTTGAAACTTTAATCAACTAATTGATTGCTATTGTGTTGTTTGATTGTTGGTTGCTTAATTAAAATTTGGGCCATTTAGCCAAATTGATCAAATAGTGAATTGTATTGGAAATTTGTCGCATTTGCATACATATACATGTACTTATATTGAACAGGTCATAGCAAGGAGGCTAGAGAAGAGGAATAAAATCGTTTGCCCGACAAATAGGTACATGTTTATTATATTTCTTGGGTTTTTGATGATTTTATGAGCCGATTGGCTAGCTGCATGGCTGTTTCTTTTTCTTTTTGGATTGGTGAAGGCCATGGGAGGCTATTTGAAATATCCCGAAGCTCCAGGTACAGGGGAGGTTATGACGAAATTTTTCGAAAATTTAGGGTGTTAACCAAATTTTTGAAAAATTTGAAAAGTTCTTAGAAACTGAAAAGTTGAAGAACTTAAGCCGTAATGAAAATAATGAAAGTTGAGTTGGTTTGTAAAACAACTTTCGACTTCGTTCCTTTTCAGGGACGAAAAGTTTCAAGTGGGGGAGATTGTAATAACCTAGAAATCCGAGACAATTTAAAAATTTTATTTTGGAGATTTTGATGAATTTTGAATATTTTAAATGAATTATTCTAAATAATGACGACGAGAAATTTATATTGAATCGAATTAGAACGTATATTTTAATTTTGAATCGATGTTAGAATATAATTATTTATTTTAAATTATAAAAGGAATTGAAAATGGTGCGGTAGTTTGAAATTTCGATTTCAAAGTTCAAATGGATTTACAAGATTCAAAATAAACCGGATTTTAGCGAAACCAAAAATATTAGAATCTATTTGAGAATATCTTTCCAAAGAATCCAAAAAACTGTAATTTCATAGCGGGGATAAAAAGTCATGCCCAGATGAAATTTCAGAATAGTCGCTATGGAAAATATGGCCCTTAAAAAGGGAAATTTTACAAATGACCTCGGTTTTCGACGAAAACACATCTGTTGGATCCGTGATGTCAAGTTGTTGCTAGATTTCTTCGTAATTTTCTGAATCAATATGTGAGTGCGGCAAAGGAAAATGCGGTTGACCAGTTTCAGTTGATTTTAATCGACTGGAAAATGGCCATTTTTCAAACAGTCTCAGAATTCGACGAAATTAGTTTTGTTAGGGCTGTATCGTCAATACGAAGCTAGAAAATATTTTTCGAGAATTTTTAGAGTCTGTATGTGGCCCCGATAAATTGAAATGCGTGATCAAATTCAATATATAGATTTATATTTTTATTTTGACGAAAACTGATTGAAACGATCGAATCAGCTTACGATACATATCCCATTGTGTTCGGAATGTGGGTAATTAGCTATGGATGACAATCGGTGGGTTTGATTTTGAGTTCAAAATAAAAAAGTACTTTTTGAAATTAAATTATAAAATAAATAAATAAATCTCTCCCTCTCTACTTATTCGGTCAACCCCCCCCCCCCCCCCGGTGCAAATCGTTCAAAATCGATTTTGAGAAGAACAAAATGATGAGGACCTCACCGCGCCGCCTCCTCCTCCCCATCCCGGCGCCATACCCTCCCTCTTCTCCTCCTCTTGATTATCTCGCTCCCCTTCCTCACCGCGTCGCGGCCCCCCGGCCGGCTATCGGCGCTCGAGATTTCCCCACCCCCCAGACCCGCGTTTTCTCCACTGCACCTCCCCAACATCGGCGAGCCCCCTCCAATCACCCCCAATGCCACGCAACACCTCTCCCTCCCTCCAGTCGACGCAAACGGATTCAAACCGTGAGTTTTGTTTAATTTCAGATTTCTTTTTAATATAAAACACTGTTTAAATCTGAATTTTTTTATTATAAATAACATTGTAGGATAAACAAAGATTAGATTTATATAAACAAAAAGATTCGATAGATATTATACGAAAAACATGAAATAAAAATACGATTTTATATAATGTAGATAATAAAAATATGATTTTTATATAATGTAGATAATAAAAATATGATTTTTGTATAATGTAGATAAAAAATTATGATTTTTATATAATGTAGATAATAGAAATATGATTTTTATATAATGTAGATAATAAAAATATGATTTTTATTTATTGGAATGAAGCAATAAAAATATAATTTTTATTATGAACAGCGTGGCAAGGACTGCATTGGAATTTCAAACAAATCCAAATGGTTCAGATGTTCAGAAGGAGAGAATGGAGGAGCGGAACCCTCGGTGAGAACTTCTCACTTTTATTTTAATTGCCAGTTTGAAATATATACTAGGATGCAGACGGTGCTTAGCAGCACTCGACACCCGTCGTCCACAGACCATGGATGACTTGTTTGTTTGATTACTGTGTTGTGAAATTTGACTGTTGATTATGATGTGGGAAATATATATTCATGTGTTGAAATAAAATATACATTCATGTGTTGAAATAAAATACATATTCATGTGTTGAAGTAAAATAAATATTCATTTACAAATCGAACGATTTGTTTATATACACCGATTTGACTGATATTGATTGGGACGATAAATTTTACACATCGCCCAACTGCACAAATAAAAATCTGTGTTTGTTGATTTGAAACCCCACACGGGTATTGGGATGACATTTGACATACACTAATCCCGATTGTTTAGTTGTATGTTAGTCGATGGATTGATAGAATGTGTAAGCGTTAATTATTTATATATAATGCTTATGCAGTTGTGTGGTGCACTCTGGATGATGGTTGATTATTTATCGTTGTTATTATATATATGTGTTGTATGGAATCCATATAATTAACATTATATGGTAATTAATTGGGCCTCATTCCAATTTGGAAAATAAAGAATATTATAAAAGAAAATTCATGTGTTGAATAGAAAGAAAATTCATGTGTTGAATAAAATAAATATTCATATGTTGAATAAAATATATATTCTTGTGATGAACAAAAAAATATATTCATGTGTTGAAGAAAATATTCATTTGTTGAAAAGAATAATGAAGTTATTGAAATATATAAAGCCGTGTTGGTTAGATATGTGCCATTTTGACGTGAACAATATTTATATTGATTTTATAATGAATATCGAATAGGAATTGATTTCAAGATATAATGTTTTGAAAATATTATCATTTATAGATAAATGATATGGAATATTCAATTTCTATTTGAAATTGAATGTGTAGTTGAAATCGTTTTGGAAACGAATTTAAAACGATTTATAAAATACGTTTTGAAAGGAAATCGACGATATATATATATATATATATATATATATATATATATATATATATATATATATAATGGCCTGAATAGAACGCGCCGTGGCAGTTCGCGAATTTTGACCATTGACTATGAATGGACATTACGGGAGATTCGACTGTCGGATTCTCCTAAAACCAGAACCGTTGGGTTCGTATTGAAAAGAGCTTTCCAATGAATATAAGATATTTGAAATCTAACGGTTGGATTTGGAATTATGTCCAAATCAAATTTGGAAAAGGTCGCTGTAAGTGTCGATCGATGGCCGTTGATGGAAATCGACTGTACGGGCCTGGATAAAATTATTAAAAATAGTAATAATTTGTGTAAAATCATGAGAAATGATTTTTGAAGAATTGAGATGAAAAATTCCAAATTTGAAAAGATAAAAATAGATTTTTATCGAAATGAACTAGTTTTGTGCTAAAATAATAATTTATTTATTTTTAAATAAATAAATTGGATGTGAAAGGGTTTTAAAAGTAACCAGAGTTTCCAATAATTGAATTGGAACGAATTTGAATCGAAATTGTCTTTGGAATATTTCTATGTTGGATTTCGTGATTATACAGATATTGTTATGGAAATTTGAAAGAAATATTTATATAGTTATTTCCAATTGTTAGTCGTAGAATTTGATATTGAATATAAGCCGATATATTTTCTATTCAGAGCCTTATATTTAATATCAAATGGGAATTGGGTTTATCTTGAACTGTGTTTTAACGACATTTGTTCTTTAACCCGATTTACAGTGAAATGTGATTTGGAATTTATAAATCTTTTGTTAAGATTTAAAGGAGGTTTTCCAAAGAAAAGTTTTCCCAATTTAATAAAATAAATTGGAATGGAATGGAATGTGATTTTGGGTTTATCATGAACCGTGTTTTAAATGACATTGGTTCTTTAACCCAGTTAAAGACAGGATGTGATTTCCCAAGTTAAACAATCATTAATATTGATTTTTGGGAAGATTAGAACCAAGTGGAGTTTTAATGAATCTTTAATTAGATTGAAATGATTGAGAATGGAGTATCACCAGTTTTGCTCCAGGCGATAGTTAAATCTTTAATTTGATTTGAACGTGAAATGGTAATTGAATTTACCGATAACACCGTGGTGTTAGATATGAAGTATTACCAGTTTTACTTCATGGGATGAATAGGTTGGGATTGGGAAATAAAATAAATGAATACTTCGGTGTGGTTCGCTAATCCCGACTAGTTTGAATTGATATTCAAAAGAAGATTAAAGAATAAATTTGAGGAATTTATCTTTAATAAAATAAATGGGAACCTTTCCCAAAGTAAAAGAATATTTGAATAAAAGAATATTCTGAATTGGAATGAGGCATATGTTGTGTTTGTGTAAAACTTGTTTATATATACGCGAGTTATTCAGAAAGGCCGGGTTTATCCCATTCTGAATAACTGATTCGACGATGTGTCGAGGATGAAGATGGTGGTCGAAGACCGGAGGTCTTCACGTCGATTGGGTGATTACTGACAATCTTGATTGGGCTGTACACCCAAAAGGAGGGAATCAGTTGGTGATCGTCCAGACGTACTTGGAGATCGATGGATATGCGAGGTACAAGGTGCCTCCAATTTCGTTCAGACCCAGAACGGGCTTGTATGAACTGTGTGTTTGACATTGGATTTTGCTCTGTGTTGATTGACGTCTATTAAATATACATCTGCCTGGTGAAGGGGAATTCATTCCCTTACTTCACCCTTTCTGAGATGTACGGGATCAGAGGTTGTATATCGATAGACATCAGTCGCATGGTGTGAATTGCCTGTGTGGCATGCCTAAGTGGCAATTGATCAAGGCTTATGTTGAAAAGCAAAGTCTTGTGGTTGATGATCAAAGCACCGCCTGTGTGGCATAGCTTTGTGTAACGTGAATTCGTGAGCCTCACACCCTGGTTGTGAACCAGAAACGGGAGAGGACCTCAGGGAGGGCACGCGTTTCCTTCTAGCTTGGGTGGTGTCAGTGACCTACCAGCCCTGACATTTATATCATTTTCACCTGTGTGGTTGTTGCTGTTGCGAGGCGCCTTGGATATATCGGCGACTGTGTGGAGCTGATGGAGTCATTTGGCTCATTTACTGCCCAAAGGGCGGGGAAACGTAGTGTTCAGGCATACTGACGATCCAAGGGTCGATGCGCTCTGACCCTTAGGATCGGGCTAGAGAGTCTTGAAGCCGATGAGGACAATCTCTTGCCTCGGTTCACAGACGGAAATCCAATTTCCAGATACGTGACTTTGCGGTTTTGATTGTAGAGCCTAGTATGACGACATAGTGGTATGGGGCACTTATGCCGTCTACGATTGATACTTATGATTGAAATTGTTTTAGCACTATAAACTTATAGTAATAATAAAACTTGAAATTTAGCGTATCAAGCATTCTTTGGCTATTATAAGGTAAAACCCTATCCTCCGGCTTGTGTTACATTGTGTGATGGGACCTGGGTCTTATAATAGCTTCATTGTTCTTTATTTAGCATTACGCTGTTGTTTTATGCACCGGTTTTCTTGGGAGGAAACCCGTTCCGTGTTATACGGCGTGGTCCCTTGATTTACCTAACTTTAAAATAAAGATTAATAACTGTTTTAGTTCTCACACCAGTCACATGACTGACCTGGAGTTTATTGTTTTAACCTAAACTCTGGGTGCCCTTTTTTCCGCATGGGCAACTAGTAGTTTTGGTTTTGCAGATTTATATTCACAGGACCCTGGTTTACAGCTGGAACGATATCCGGAAAGCTCTGTATCCGTATATCTCTTTCAGTTTTGTATTGTATTATTTTTCCGCTGCAGTAATGTATTGTAATCTCTGATATTTGGTGATGTATAATATTTATTCATACTCTGTATATTCTTGTAATCCGAATGAATTATTGTAATATACAATGAAATGTTCTTCTGTTTGCGTTCTGATTTGTCGTGTTCTCAAAACAATCAGGGGTTTCGAACGGTCTTGGTCGGTTTAGCGATCGATTTGGATCGAGTGAAATTCCCAGTCATTACAGGCTTCGTAGGAACTCATTGGGAAACCATTCAAGTTCAGGTGAAGGTAGAAGTAGTGATAGTTGGAGCTATTGGTGGTAAATGATGGTACGGTACCATTGGAGTTAGAGATGGATATAGTATCGAGGTGGGGTGTTAAATTTTGCTACACTATATGGTAAAATTAATAGGATGGAAGTAGCTTCGTGTAGGAGAAGATTGTTCGCAGAACGAAGCTCAGATGTGTACGATATAGGGGAGAAGGCAGTAGGGTTTGGGTCTGAGAGCAATTTTGGACGTTTGAAATAAATTTCAAACGTATGAAATTAGCTAGGATAGAACCCAAACAACAATCCAGACATCTGGTTAAAAA
Source organism: Allium sativum (assembly GCA_030737875.1). Lineage (NCBI taxonomy): Eukaryota > Viridiplantae > Streptophyta > Magnoliopsida > Asparagales > Amaryllidaceae > Allium > Allium sativum. Next base: position 35,940 of record JASFAX010000872.1, on the reverse strand, counting down.
TTCTAGACGTTTGGGAAGCCATTCAGACGTCTGGTTAGGAATCTAGACATTTGGTTCGAGCCAGAGTGGAAACCTGAAAGTAATTTCAGACATTTGAAATAAATTTCAGATTTATGAAATGGGTCTGGGTGTTGGAGAATGGAGTTTTGGTGACAACAACCTTATTTCAATACTAATTGAGTATAAAATACATACTAGCAATTTTATCTAGAATATATATATATATATGTATATATGTATACATATGCATGATTTATATACAGGAATTTATATTGAAGACTATACAGTTTAAAGATTTAAGAGATTCATAATTAAGAGATGATTCAAGACTCATGAGTATTCAAGATTTCAAGAGTTCAAGACAAATATAGTAATAGAGTCTAGTTTATGTAAGACTCTAAATAGCACTCCAGGTTCAAGTTCAAATTTCAAATTTAAATTCAAATTCTATTTTTCAATTTCTGATTTCAAATTCTGTTTTCGAATTCTATCTTCAACCTCTATCTTCTCTATTTTGTTTTATTTACTTTACTTTTGATTTTAAACTCAAGTTTTATAAGTTATATATATATATATACACACACTATATACTTTATATTTATATACTTTTAACTCTATAATTTAATAAATATTTTTATATAGTTTATATTTATGCTTTTATGTGATTTCTACTTTATAATATTCATTTACAACACTATGTTTTAATTCAAGAATTTCCAGAATTGTATATATCAAAACACTTGAAAAATGCTCAAAAGTCAATTTTGAACAAGGATATGTCAACATACATATATGTATATGTCGACATATAATTGTCATTTTTTAAAAATTGAAAGAAAGTGTCTTTTCACTATTTGTGACGCTCAAGAAACTTTGAAACCTTTCAAATCTAATAAATAGGGCCTGATTTCGAATTTTTTAAATCATTATTCTTCTCCATCTTCATATCCTTTTTTCACCATTATATTTTCTATTTTTTATGATTTCTACACCTATAATCTGCCGAATTCAATTCTATTTACATAAAACTTCTTCTCTTCTCACTCATTACTCATTACCCTCTGAATCAAAGTGCTATTGAAGAGTTATAGGGCTATTGTAATCATTTGGGAAGTGTTTGGGTAATCGGTCTTTTCCTTGTAGCCGTGAAATAAAGGAATGAAACCGATGTGAACCTTGTAGCCGTGAAATCAAGGAGAGAATATATGATCAAGTGTGTGGAATCAGTGGTAAGGATTGTAACTGGATACTGATATAGTAATAAAACTATGTTCAATCTAGCGTTGTGTAGGACTGGAAGTAGGAGCAATTCCGAATCAGTATAAAATTCGGTGTGTTCTTTCCTTTTCTGCGTTTTATTTTTGTTTATCTTTGTGTTTGTGTTTGATTCTGTGTTTTTGATTGTTTCTGTGGTGTTTGACTCATATAGTACTTCATATAAGTTTTAGATTTTGTTTAAATTCTCAAAAACACTATTCACCCCGCTCTAGTGTTAGATTTGCCTTAACGATCCATTCCGCAATCCCTAACAATTGGTATCAAAGCAAGGTCTTTCAAAAAGTTCATAATTTGATTTTTGAAAATAGTAATAATGGCAACCAACACCGGCAGCAATAATAGTTCTTCTATAGAGGGTCATTCCACTGTTAGATCACCACTATTTAATGGTAGTAATTATTCATATTGGGCATGTTGAATAAGATATATTTACAATCAGTTGGATTAGACACATGGAATAATACACAAAATGAGTTTGTTAAACCCGCAACTGCTTTTTCATAATGGACAAATGAAGAAAAGGCCGTTGCACAAAGAAATTCTAAAGCCATGAATATGTTATTTTGCTCATTAGATAGGAATTAGTTTAATAGAGTGTCAACATGTAAAACTGCTTATGAAATTTGGAGAACTTTACAATTTACTCATGAAGGAACTAGTAAAGTTAAACAAACTAAGATATCATTGTTAGTTAATCAGTTTGAGTTATTCAAAATGAACGAGAATGAATCTATCTCTGATATGCATTGCAGATTTCAAGAGATAGTGCATTCGTTAACTGAACTTGGAAAAACATATTTTGAAGAAGATCAAGTCAAAAAAAATTGAGTCCATTGACTCCAGAATGGGATCAGAAAACTATGGCAATTGAAGAAGCCAATAGACAATGAAATGAAGATTGAGGAGTTAATCGGAAATCTGATATCTTTTGAAGTCTAATTATAGAAAAGAAAAGAAAACAGGCCAACTAAGAAGAAGTCCATTGCACTTAAAGCAACAATAAATGATTCTGACTCAAGTAGTGAAGAGGATGAAGAAACAACCCTTATGACAAGACATTTTAGAAAATTTCCAGAAGGAAAAATTATTTTCAAAATAACATCCAAGGACATTCAAGAAGAAATGATGGTCGATGTTATAACTACGACAAACCAGGCCATACAAGGAAAATGTGTCCATATCCAGATAAATCGACTCAACAAACAGGCAACAACAATTCGTCAAGGAAGAGAAAGATAGCATACGCAACAATGTTAGATGATTCAGATTCATCATCAAGTGATGAAGAGCCAAAAACCGGAAATTCAAATATGTGATTCATGGCAATTCAAAATTCAGAAGAAAAGGATCCAAAAACCGGGTACGCCATAATTAATTTTTGAACTCTCTTTGGTTGAATTTGTTGCTTTGTTTGTCTGCCTTGTTTTTAAATTTAAAATTAAAACTTTAAAATTGAAACTTGAAATTTGAAATTTGAATTATGAAATTCAAAATAATAATAATACAATAAATAAAATAATAATATAATTTGTTTGGATGTTTGTTAGGATTAGAATTATTTTAGGAAATCGTTAAACCTGAAATATAAATCGATAATTTAAATCACATTTCACAAAAATCAAAATTCCTTTGAAAATAGGTACATATGTCAACATATATGACTAGAAATTTGAAATTTAAATTTTGAATTTCAAAGGTTTAAACTTTCAAACTTCCCTCTAACTTATCACCAACTCCCAAGATCTGAAAAGTTGTCATTGACTTCTAAAAAGTTGTGCCTATTTAATTCATATCCATTCAATTTCTATATATACACCTATTCTCTCTACCTTCCATTCACAATTCAAAGCAATATTTTTCATATCTATTCTCTTCAAAACTATCAATTCAATGGATTCCTCAAGTTCAACTCAGAAATTGAAGTTAACCAAAACCTTCAAAGATTATCTTCATAATGACAAAGAAGCTATCAAAACCTATGTTAACTATGTAGCAAATGCTAATGATTTTTATGTCCTTATTTTTTGCATATATATGGATATTTGCCTATATATATATGCTTATATATCTAATATATATATATATAAGTATATATATATATATATTTCTTACATAGATATACATATATATATATATACATTTATACATGTATATATATTGAGACATATATATATATAGTCATATATTCATATATATGTGTAAGTACTGATGATTTTTTTTTCCAGTTTTCAGATTACAGATTATAGATGAAGCTGTGGAGCTTTTGGGTTCTGCTGCTTTGATTTGATCATTCTTGGCTTGCTTTGGATATATTGGTGTATGTGGAGTAGGAGTGTCTATATATTTTGGTGATCTATTACACCATTTATTTTTATTTTTTTCGTTTATTATATGTACGGGAGTAGATATACTTCTTATCGGGTGGTGGCCTTGCCGGAATTCGATAACGAAGTATGATGGGTGGTGGCATTGTCGGAACTCATCCATCTACTTTCCCTTACATTCCTTCTCGAGTCTCTTGTTTTTGGGTCTGTGTTTTTGGTGTATGTATTTTGATACTGTATCACTCTATTTTATTATATATATGTGTGCTCTCTTCCCCTAGGAAGATCACACATTTTTTTGCTCAAAAAAAACTATGTAGCAAATGCTAAAGTTAACACGGGTGCTTTCGTCGTCTTTAGCGATTTTTCCTCTTATGATCTTACTTCTCTCTATCAACACAATGAAATCATGAGTTTAAGTGACACATGAGATAATGATGAAGTGTGTTATCTAAGCTTGTCAAGATGTTTATATGAATATTAATTGTGGATTTTACGAAGGTAACGAAGACCAAATTTGGAGTAGAGTCAAAGGCACGCAAATTGTTCTTGATGCCGAAGTCTTGGGCAATATCTTAAATTGTAGAAGCATAGGCTCGGATTTTTTGGATTTTGTTATCGATGAAACCGATTTAGAGACTTATCACGACATATTTGAAGATGATGTTCACAAGGATTCCAAAAATCACTTTTTCCATCCAAAAACAAGAATTATAGATCTTCTCCTCCAACATACCATCACTCCTCATTCCGGAAACTTTAATAATCCAACTCTCAAAGTCCAAAAAGTCCTCTTCGCTATTGTGGGTGGCTATAACATAAATTGGGTCGATATGATCTTAAAAGAGATCAAACCCATATAATTGTCATCAAAGTAAAACACTCTCTACTATGGTGTTTATCTCACCCACATTTTTAAATTCTTTGGAGTTGACCTTCATGGAGAAGAATTCGTGCCTAGAAAAGTGTTTGACTCATCAAACATACATCTCATGCAAATTTCTCTCACTTTCCAACCATATAAGACATTCGAATCCAAACAAGCTTGAATGCAATAAGAACAAGCGCCAATGGAAATCGAAGAAGAAGAAACTTCTTTAGAAAGTGTTGAGTGTCTAACCAACATTAGGCACATTTCTAAAGATTGTTCAAAATCAAGTAAAAATTGTCAATAATAAAATAAGCTTAAGAAGAACTTTTCCAAAATGACCAAGTTCATGATCAAGATTGGAAGAAAGCTTGGAATCTCACCTTCCTCATCATCATCTGAAAACTAGCCTATCTAGTTTAATTTATCTTTATGTATTCAATGATATTTGCTTTCGAATCTCATATTTAGTGTATCTCAATTAGATGGATGTTTTTGTTCTCTATGAAGAAATGAATGGAGTTTTATTTATGTTAAAATTGTCCTTAAGTTACTGTAAAAACTTTAGAATTAATTATAGTTTAATATAGGATCAAAAGATTCAAAATTTGAAAATTTCCATATTTTGTAATAGGATTGTCGACATACATTTATGTATATGTCGACATATAACTGCCAGATTTTCAAATCTTCTTAAATTTTAAAATTAAATAACTAACTCATATTCATTCAAAATCCAACGAATTCCAGAACCTATTCAAGCCTATTTCTTCCAGAAAAATTCGTTATTTCATTTCTCCTTCTTCCTTATTCATTTCTTATCAAATCCATGGCAAATTCAATTGATAACATAAGTGAAAATCTTGAATATTCTTTAAATTCTTTCAAAAAAACCTCTCCATAGTATTACGTAATCAGCGCCATCTAGAGTTAATTCAGATGAGAATGGTTGAATATCAAGAAAAACATTTTGACATAATTCATTGGTCAATCTCTTCTCATTTCATATATGAAAACAACAAAGCATTACTTAACAATGAAGAAGAATGGAAGGACATCAAGAAGAACCCAATCAGTGGACAAGATGAATGGGTTGAAGTCCTAAGAAACATTTAATTTTTTAGTATGGTTGATTTGATTGATTTATTTGAATTTGTTTAATTTGAATCAAAAAATTGTATATATTAAACATATGGTGTGGTGTGCTTGATTTAGTTTGTATATATGACATCAAACATATGTAATTATAATACATGATTGGTTTGTAGTGATGATAATCATGAATTTAGGTAGAAGTACAGAATATAGATTTAGGACTCAGGGGGAGTATTCTACTTTGGTATAGGAATTATTTAGATAATTACAGGATTTATGGGGGAGTAATTTTAGAATTTCTTTTTGATAATGCCAAAGGGTGAGAAATTATAAAATATAGAATTAGTTTATCAGATTCATATAGATAGGTGGGGTATTAGAAGGATCATCATCAACAGGTATATACAGGTATGATATTTTATAAACTAAGGTTGTCATCATCAAAAAGGGGGAGATTGTTGGAGAATGGAGTTTTGATGACAATAACCTTATTTCAATATTAATTGATTATAAAATATATACTGACACTTTTATCATCTAGAATATATATATATATACACGTATGCAGGATTTATATACAGGAATTTATACTGATGACTGTACAGTTTAAAGATTTAAGAGATTTAGAATTCAGAGATGATTCAGGACTCGTGAGTATTCAAGATTTTAAGAGTTCAAGACAAATATAGTAATGGAGTCTAGTTTATGTAAGACTCTGAATAGCACTCCAAGTTCAAGTTCAAATTTCAAATTTAAAATCAATTCTGTTTTCCAATTTCTGATTTCAAATTCTGTTTTCAAATTCTATCTTCACTCTATGTCTTCTTCTTTTTTTTCTTTACTTTACTTTTGATTTTAAACTCAAGTTTTATATATATACTTTATATTCATATGGTTTTAACTCTATAATTTTATAAATATGTTTATATAGTTTATATTTATGTTTTTATATGATTTTTTACTTTATAATATTCATTTACAACACTATGTTTAAATTTAAGAATTTCTGGATTATATATATATACACACACACACACACACACATATCAAAACACTTGAAAATTGCTCAAAAATCAAATTTGAAAAAAGATATGTCGACATATACATATACATACATACATACATACATACATACATATATATATATATATGTATATATCGACATATAACTATCATTTTTCCAAAATTGAAAGGAAGATTCTTTTCACCATTTGTGATGCTCCAGAAACGTTGCAACCTTTCAAATCTTATAAATAGGGGCTGATTTCGAAATTTTTTACATTCTTCTCCATCTTCATCTCCTTACTTTACACCATTATATTTTCTTATTTTTATGATTTTTACACCTATACTTTGCCGAGTTCAATTCTATATACATAAAAATTCTTCTCTACTCATTACTCTCTGAATCAAAGTGTTGTTGAAGAGTTGTTGGGCTATTGTAATCATTTGGGAAGTGTTTGGGTATTGATGTTTTCTTGTTGCCGTGAAATCAAGGAACGAGAGAGGTGTGACCCTTGTAGCCATGAAATCAAGGAGAGAATACTTGATCAAGTGTGCGGAATCGGTGGTACCCTTGTAGCCGTGAAATCAAGGAGAGGATTGTAATTGGATGCTGATATAGTAATAAAACTCTGTGCAATCCAGCATTGTGTAGAACTGGACGTAGGAGCAATCCCGAACCAGTATAAAATCCGGTGTGTTCTTTCCTTTTCTGCATTTTATTTTTATTTATTTATTGGTTTGTGTTTGATTCTGTGTCTGTGATTGTTTCTGTGGTGTTTGATTCATACAGTAGTTCATATAAGCTTTAGATTTTGTTTAAATTCTTAAAAACACTATTCATCCCCCTCTAGTGTTAGTTTATCCTTAACGATCCATTCTGTAATCCCTAACATTGGGCAGTTTTTCGGGCCTGAAAAGAAGGTGTTGATTTGTGATTAGCAAAGGTGCATTTTTGTCAATTGCCTAGGGTGTCTCTACAACTGTATAAGCTATACTTTCTCAGATTTGAAAGGGAGTATTAGTTCATCAAGTCAAGGGATTATTCCTCCATTAATTAGGGTTTGGAAATCCTAAGGGTTTCTTCAATTCTAATCTCCACAAGTTTATATTCTCTATTGAATATCGGACCATTGTAATCAATCTCATGTACTCTTCCCATTTGGTGATAACAAAAGCTCTCTCTTAAAGTGGATGTATACTAACAAGTTGTTAATGGAACCACTATAAATCTTGATGTGATTTATTCTATCGTTATCGCTCTATTATAGTGCTTGTTTTGTATTATAATTGGATTTGAATCGCTTAAGATTAGTTTGAACATAGATTGGTAGTTTTTGTATTATCTAGCATGATCTAGCTTTTTTTTTTTTACTATTAGGGAATGGATTGAGCGGTCTCAATCGGTGTTTTTCCCCAGCACTCTATAGTTGGTTTAACTTTAAATATCCTTTTAAAATAATAATATGATGATATATATGGTAAAAGCTAATAATTTATATATAATAAAATAATTTTCATGAAAACAATATTTTCTTCTTGTCTTACATAAGCATTTACTTTTTCAATTGAATAAACAATTAAACCTTAACTGCTAACTTTTAAATTTTTGTACTTAGCATGCCTAATAAATGTATGTGAAAGAATAATGTTGACAAACTTTTTAGCAAAAACTATCACAGTTCAACGGATCTGAACCCAATATCAAAAGGCTTTCCATCCAGTACCAACTGATCCCAACGGACGACCCTTTATTCCAAAAGGTTCAAGAAAGGCTTGGCCCGAACTAATTTTCCTCAAGCAGTATATCTCTTCCCAGCACAATTGCTCCGGCCAGCCGAGTCTACCCCTCCTCAAAATTCGGATCGATCAGATTTACTCGGAGATATCCAGTTGAGCCATCTGATATCCAACAAAGCCCGATTCTCAAGGCAATTAAAGTGGTCAACTCTTCCGGCCAAAACTCTACTTTTGATACACCATAGTTCAAGTGCCACACACGCCACAATTCTTGAGAGAACTATTAATCAACAATAGGCCGGGTCCCCCTGCTGCGACTATTCCACAGGTTCGAGCTCCACGTGTCCAAGCTTCGAAAAAGAGGCAAGCCACATGGCATCTAGCTCAGTCCACCTTTTTTCACCTATAAATACATCATTGCTGAAAATGGAAAGGCATGTTGAAATCTCTACTTCCAAACTACGCTTGATATACTGGAAATATCCAACCGTGCGCTACAAACAATACGATAATCTTGTAATCTTTACTTTACTCCACCGAAAAACCATTGTACTCCGTAATCCATCAAAACCAGTAAATATAAAGTGGATGTAGGCACCAAATTTGCCAAACCACTATAAAAATCTCTCTTGTTCTTTGTCTTTATTTACTTTTCTGTACTCTGTGATTGTTTCTTGTGTGTGATCTACACACGATTGGGGGTTGACCGTCACTAGACCAAATTTTGAAGTCAAAAAATAAAAATTATAAAAGTTACTTGTACGTTATTTAAATAAATAATATACAAACAGTTTCATTCTTACTTATACACATGTGTAAACTGTTTGTTATTTTGCATGTGTATAAAGACTAAATGCACCAACGAAAAAGGCAAAAATGAAAGAAAGCCACATGTTTATAAGTAGTTTTGCGTAACTAAAAGATGAATGCAAGCGAATATAATACCAACAAATCCATTGGTATAAAAATAAAAGATAATATTAGATTATAGATCTTAATATATTATTCTGATAAATCCATTGAAATAATATCATAATGAGATCTAAGATAAGAGAAAAAGATTTAATATAATTAAACAAGCAATGGGAACAATATTTTCCTCTTATGTTAACGTAAGAACACCTTTTTATTAAATAGATATTTCCAACTTAATTCCAACCTTTTAAATTGTTTTCATTTAGCATGCATAATAGAAGTATATGCAAGAATAAAATTTGTAAAAGGTTATTTGTACGTTAGGGTCATCCTATTGGTATCGCGTATGCTCTTATTCATATGTATAAGCACATGCTCATCCACATATTACTTTACACAAAGCAAATATAAGGTAGATAAACTATGTAAGAATTTTTTTTTCGATAATTTTTAATCTTAACATACTTTTAACTGTTATTTAATTTGAAAACATATTATATTTTACAACAACATTTATCATAGAGACATCTTGTATGAAGACCTCATTTTACCCAGTAAAATATAACTCAAACTTTTATAAATAGAGGAATTTATATGCAAAAGAATTAGTGCACTTGTCAATCCTCCTAGCGAGAACTCTATGAATAAGATATTATACTTATGAAAAATAAATGTATGAATGTTTTAAGGTTTATGGATTATTACCAAAATTATTTTAAATCATTCATAATGCATATGCATAGATGTTTATGTGAGTGCACTGACTACGGAAGATTATAAAATTATGTTAAATAGACAAATAAATATTGGCTACACAAAATGAAGGCGCAAAAATTAGAGGAGGTTATCACATGACATTTAAGTCATGATGTCCACATACCACAAGACCTATATCATCTTTCATGCTACCATATCTATACTATATTATAATTACTAAGTTCGCAACGGAGCCTTCACAAGCCTCCTTGAGTTATCTGCACTTTATCTAAAGCTGAAGCAACTCATTCCCTCGATTTTTTTTATCGAACACTACCTCTTATCTGAACCGTACGTATTCTCCTACCTCCCAACTCTACCCCATACTCTTCTCCTACACAAAGAGTCATGTCCACTCTGGCTTCCCCACATCCATGAAATGCGTAATTAACCTGTTACCTTCTCAATCCTCCACCAACAGTTGTTTTCAATCGGTGGTAGGTGCCTCCCAAAGCACGATGGTTCGTTCCATCCCCTCTTTCAACCGATCAAGCTTTTCCGATTTTGCCCTGCTTCCATCTTCCACCTTCCACCTTCCAGCCCGTGCTCATTAGATTCTGTACCAGCAACCCAAATCGATGGCATAATTGAAGGAACATAAATCCTGCTGCAAAGACTGACAGTTAGCCCTACGTTGTTCGCAGACATGTTTTAGGGGAAATAACCACCATCGCGTATTTGGGATTTCTCTTTGCCTCTTCAATAGCGGTTTGCCTCTTTCCATATGGTTGTTTCGGAACAACGCTGCTTCGACTACTTCAAATCAATATTCTGTTTACTACAAACATTTGGAACCTTCTTTCTAATTCAACATGTAAAGGTATCAATTTTCTATCTGTAATGCTTTTTTAGTAGTTGTTTGTGTTCGTAGATTCTAAGAAATTTAAATTGTTCTGGCTCTTAGGTTTAACTAATACTAAATTAGCATCTCCTTTTTTCTATCTACTGTTATAATTTATGTTTCATTCAGCGTGGTTATGTTTTTTTTATACGCATATAAAATCCCTAAATGAAGGAATACGTATTAGAAGTTTATTGTTCCTTGTTATTTGAGAAAACTGAATAAACTGTAGGGTTTAAATGTGAAACTTCCATGAAGTAGAAAGTATTTAGTACATAAGTGTGCCCAAGGAAATTCGATTAGTCAAAGTCAGCAGTTTGTTGTAACCTTATTACAATAATAACTGGAATTTATTTAATTGTAAATCAGTGTAGAATAATTTTTTGTATGAATAGATTTTACATATTTCCATTCTTGCTAAACATCTTTTACTACACATACTTGGCGAACTACATATTTCAAAGCATGTTGTGTTCTTTTATGAATAATGTGATGTTAATGAATTTATATCATTTTATTTAAATGTTGATACGTCTTTATCTCCTCAATTAATATGGAAATGAGGAAAGTGAGAGTTTTGCCAAATAAATAACTATACACCAATGCAGAAATATTATTTCATGACTTGGAAATGTATGTGATTAGATTAATGTATACAAGTTATTAAATAAATAAATATATATAAACACACACACACAAAAATTTCATTCTTATTAAATGATTGATGGATGAAACCCATGTGCATAACATAGGCTCATTCTAATATTTTGTAGTTGATGCCTGTCTTCCTATATTGCTGTTAGACTGGTCTTAATTCTCCTTATGTATATGTATAAGTTACACATATGTGGTCATTATATTAATGTTCGCATGGAGTATTTTAATCTTGGCGCTAGCTTTGAAATTTAGTCCCAGCAAAAGTACTTTTTTCCAATCAATTTATCCTTTAATACTATTGGATTGATATATGTTTTTCCATTAAGTTATTAGCTTGTGTTTTATTTTAAACAAACATTTTATCATGGTTTGAAAAATTAGTATGCTTATAGGTGTTCTACATAGAAATATGTAAAAAAATCTTATTTACTATATCCTAATTTTAAGAAGATTTTAAAATATATACAGAGAGAGTTTTTTGGTAGTCCACATTGGGCAAAAAAAGGTGTAACACGTATGGATATACAACTATTATTATAGATAATCAATTCATCTTCCACAAAATTATGATAGTAATAACAGAATTTTTTTTCACGTAGTAAATTTTTTTTATCAACACAATCCATTGAAAATGTTACTTCTCTTCGTCAAATAGAAAACAGATGATCCTGCTATTGAAATGTGACACGTATAATGAGTTTTAGTGGATTGACATTGATGCATTGAACTAAATTCAGTACGAAAGTTCCATCCATCTAAATTAAACTGTTTATTTATAAAAGTTGATCCATTATTGCTTATGGTTCTTTTTGAATGTATAAAAGTTATTACAATAAATATTAATTGTAAAATAACACATTCAACAATGTCAAGGATTTGAAGAGCTACAGTTTCAAAGGGATTGATGACCAGAGAAATAGATTTACCCATTAAAGATGCTTCTAACTCTTTTTTCCGTATGATTTGTTGTGTCGCAAATTAATATCCTGTGCACATGAATCTTCTCCGCTTTTTACTTTGGTAAATTGTTATGATAAGTTTTCATCCTAATGCAATACTTTTACATTATCAGACAAAAAATAGTGGCTTTGTTTGCCTATCTTATGCTATCCTATTTTCCCCTTCTTCAATCAGTACCTATTGTTATGTTTGGATGTTATTTGACTGTTTTTAGATTCATATGCATTATGTTCCATGGCAAAAATAGATCTAAAATCTATTCTACTCATCCACATCTCATTTTCATGTTTTAATATATTTTCATATTAATTAACGATAATGCCCTTTTCGATGATAATTTTGAATGGAAAGTTTATAGCTGATCTATAGATTATTGTTATTTTGATCACATGTCGCTGCATACCATATAGCATATTTGTTAGTTAGATTCATTGTACACCGGTTTCAAACCAATATGCATGAAGATTTTTTTTAATAGCATTGTACGTATGTTTGTTGGCCATTTTTTGTTTTTTCTTTTGAAAACTCTTTGAATCTTCCTATCTTTGATTAGTTCCGGTATCATATGTTCCAACGTTATTTTGAATTATTTCAATGACAAATTGTGTGTATGTTTCTTTTTTTGTCTTACCATTCAATTGTATGTATATCTGTTTGGACCATACAACTACATATTTGTTGCCTATGATTACGTTGTTCATTGCTCCCCACGCTGCGTTTGTTGTGGTGGAAATTGTGTACTTACGTTAATTTTCCTGCCCATAGGGCTCCATCGTCGTTTCGGTTAATCAAGTCATCTTTCAGTCCTGCTTTGCTTTAAAGTTGGATCATGTTGTCATGGTCATTATTTGCGACATCGACCCTGTAAACTTAAACTTCAATTCAAAATATATTTCCATCAAGGTATGGAGTTATTCTTTAAATTTAAACCTGCTATATCTTCCATTCTTTCCATGCTCTTGGATAATTTTAAATTTCTTCTGTTTGGGTGCACGCTTTTCGTAAAAGCGCAGCAAAGTTCATTTTATGACACACGAAATGAAAAGTTATTACTGTTAATTTAAAAAGAACTATAAAAATGCATGTATTTTTTGTAGTTATCTATTACTTGATTATTTCTGTTGTTGACGTTTGTTGAATTGGTTTTATTCCTGTCTTATATTTTCATGTTCTTTTTTCTTGATGTCACAATCTATTTATGTTATCATAGATAATTCAAGTTTGATGATGTTATCACTGTTAAAATACAGTTCCAAGTGTCGGGCCGGTCCATTCCATTCAACATTAATCGGGTCGGTCAGTTGCGCTACATCGGGTCGGTCTATTCTTTAAAGCACTGGATCGGGTTGGTCTGCTCTAAGCACCGGGTCTGTTAATTCCAACAGTTTGAATCGGTCATTTCCAATGGTTCGGGTCGGATAGTGTTAGTGGATCGGGTCGGTCCTCTGAAATGATTGAAGTATGCAATTCAATGTGTATATATGTTAATATATACTTGGCACTTGCACACCTAGAGCTATCATGCTATAGTACATGCGAATTGCATTAACAAAAATGAATGGACCAAATGTATGAACTAAGACATGAATCAGACAATGCACAAACACGTTAAAACCATGATAACGTGAAATATACAACAAGTATGACGTGACATATATCCACGTCCACCACAAGCTAAGTACAAATGCAATGTGAGTTAGTGTCACAGCAAACATCATGATTCTTTGCATGAAGACAACGTGATGGCTCATCAGAAAATGGATCGGCTATTGCAATTATACAACAAAACAATATCACCTGAGTCAGCGTCATGCAAAAGCGAATACGTATGCCAAGTGTTGATTAGTAAACATGCATTCACGGACCAGTGTACCAACATGATGGACTACATGAAACTTCACACGTGATCGACCTATAAGGGATTGGCTCAAGTCGGTATCATTCAACAAGTGAATCAGTGCAGTTAAAAAGGAAGAACGTGAATCCATGAATTCTCCCCATGCAAGATGACATGGACATCAGCATTGCAACAAAACGGGTCGGCACTGTGCAAATATTTGGGACGGACCTGTGCAAAGCATCAATGTCGGTGTAATGGAATAAAGTGGAATGGCTTCACAGTATGCCATGTGGATCGGGTCGGTACCAAAATATGGCTCGGGTCGGTGCTAAAATGTGACTCGGGTCAGTCGTAAAGTGACTGCATGGAAGAGTAGCGGAGCTTATTCACAAAACTTAATTTGGATCGGTCCCATATTTCAAAGCAGCATGGGTCAGCCATAAATAAAATTGAACACGTGAACCTGCTAACAAGAGTTTGAGACATCATCATAAAAGGCCATGAGGAATGCAGATACAACGGCTACAATGAAAAAGCACGTGGCAACATATAAAGAGAGGATGTGATCAGCTTTAGTTAATTTGTCTCGGGTCGGGATATAAAATGAAAGCTGGTGGGGCATATTTAATTACGATGGCAGAACTGTAATTTATGGAATACGCCAGCTGTACACAGCTGTAAAGCTGACCAGTGGCATTTTTGTAAATAGTGTTTAACCCGAGCCAGATCTGTGCTCGAGCCAAACTTTGTACTCCATAATTACGAGACTGCCATTGCCCTCAAACTTCGCATATAAATAGCCCCCTTTTTCACAATTCAAAGGATCGATTTTCTTCACCTTGAAAGGCCGCCAAATCATTTCTTCAACCTCCAAGCTCCATTTCAAGCTTCATTAATGGGTTCCATGGATCTAACAACACTTCTCCAACTTCATGAGAATCAAATCCATTCATATGGCCATTAAAGCTACTTCCAATCGGATAAAAGCTCATCGGATCTTACCCAAACTACATGATAAGCCTCTCCAACACATTCAAATGATTTTTAATCTCCGTCTAGCTTAAATCTACCACTAAATCTATAAAGAATTTATGAAGATCGCTCAATCGCTCAAGTGAACGAAGATTAATACATCTATCACCATAAAGCAAAAGATCCTATCAATTCCTAGCCGAATTTAAGTGGAATTAGATCGTAAAAGAGAGTGAAAAGTGGAAAAAAGGGAAAATGAATGTAAAAGAGAGTTCATTCATATTGTAAAAAGAGATATTATATTGAGAATGGGTTAAAAAGTGGATGTAGATCAAGTTTGATCGAACCACTATAAAAACTTTGCATCTTTTCCATTTTATGCATTTTATTTTGTGATTATGCGGTTCTACATTTTAATCTTACTGAATCGGTGAAGTGCACATTTGTACCATTTGTTGTTTATGTCATTTTTGACGCAAACATTTGGCGCCCACCATGGGGCCCGTTCTCTCTCTAAGTTCAGTCGCCTTGTGGAAGCGTTAACATCCGAAGTCTGTCTCCTACGATAAGTCTCTCTAATTTTAGATCTGTACCGGTCAACGAGATTCCTTCCAAATTCAAAAGTGGTCCAACGTCATCCACTCTTCAAGGCCAAGTGTTTTTTGAAGAATATCAAAGTTATGCCTTTGTCAAAAAGTGCGACGACAAGTTCACCGTAAGGTCGAGAAATAATGATCGTGGAGCTATCACCATTCCATGAACCAATCGTACAAGCAATGGATAATCTTTAGAATTTGGAATGGCACACCTCGTGATGAGTTGAATTCTGTTGTGAACAACTTGAACCAATAAATAGCAACTTCGAACGAAGCCTTAATCAAGAAGCTAAAAATGCCTCCAGTTGATCGAATGAATATGGAACCTCCGAACATTGATCCACAAAAGCGCGATAAAGCTCCGATAGTTTCTGAAAAGGGTATAGAGGATGTTTCTACCACTCACCCGCATAATAATCCGATTGGAGGTTAAATCCCAAGAGATGTCGTAACTCGAGAAGAATTAGATGCTGCTATAGCCAATCTGAACCAAAAGATTGACACCTCAAACGACATGATGTTGGAATGAATATATAGCCTCATGGTTGGTGTTACCAACATAATAGATCGTAAAGTCGACATTCATAAGCCAAAAAGTTCACATTCCATTACGTCTGACTCTCGCAAAAAGGATTATGAGTATCACGATAAAGGATTGACTAAAAGCAATAATTCATTCCCTTACACCCATCAGGACAGTAGTAAGAGAAATGTTGAAGGACAAAAAAGAGGATATGAAAGCAAGGGAGAAGAAAAGGGAAGTAATAAAAAATTTCGCCTTTTCAAATCTGAAGAGCTAACCTTACTAAACGATACCCCAAAGAACATCTTTCTTGTCACCAGAAACGCAGAACGTTTTCCGAATCCATTGCCGCCGCTGAAACTTTCGAATAAAGCTTCAAAATCTAAGAGGTTTTGTCTTTACCACAACTAACCTCGTCATGACACTGATGATTGTAGGCACCTTAAGTCCACAATCGAAAAATTGATCAGAAAGAGCAAGTTACAGCAGTATGTTAAAAAGCTGCATATACAAAATCACCTTCCAGCTCCCTAGCGGCAAATCCTACCAGTCAATCAGTCCGACCTAAATGTTGAAACTACAACATGGAATGGTGCAAAGCCGGTGCTCAATGCTATGGCAAATGATCCTCTTTCAGTTACTAAAAGTAAGAAGGCAGTGGAAAGTTACTCAGACGCTCTAGGGTATAGTCCTACTGAAGCAACAATCCCTATGGAACTAGAAGCTCTCGTCCATCCAATGATAGCCAGACATTTCCACACCGAAACCCAGCAAAACCTTTCAAAGTCAGAGATCTTGTCTTGAAATGGGAAATGGTTGATGCAGGAGTGTTTGGACCTAACTGGCATGGACCTAATCGACCAAATACTTTTAGATGGGACCTTCGTTCTGACAATTGTTAATGGAATTCAGATTCCAGAAGCTAGAGTAGTGGCTATTTGTGTCGATTCTCTACATAGAGCAATCTTCAATTCTTATGAAAAAATATCATGATTTCTTTTACAAAAATAAACCTCTTGTAGTGAAAGGGGGTTGTAATCGAGCTGTCTTTGTTACTAAAATCATGCATGCTTACTTTAATCTTATATTTGCAAAAATTAATTCGAAAAATCGCTAATGGTCGAATCGATATTGCAGATATTACCCACAGAATGCTCACCCCTTCACAAACTGGCAAGACCAGATAACCTCTATCACACAACCTTACGGAGATGCTACAAGAGTCGAGTGCTACGAACATTATTCAGCCTAAGTGCAAAAATGCAATGCACCGCCTCAACAGATGGAAATTGCCAATAATGCCATGCTGACTAGGCTTGAAACTTCTTTTTCTCTTCAAGATGCAACAGTGAAAGTCATTACCAAACTTACTCAGACTATTCATACCAAAAAAGCAGGTTCTTCCTCTTCAAGTCCACATCGGGACAAGTCCTTTGAAAAGATCACTGACCCTAGTAAACTTCACTATGAAGGGTTAGAACCATGTGCACACAACCATTTTGAGAAAGCCACCTCTCAATAAGTGCATGGCTCCACCAAAGGGGCACCTCCCTAAGAGGAAGGCACAGGGCCCCAGAACTCAAACAGCGACCGTTTGCCTTGGAGAACATCCGGCAAAGGAATGGTGTCTGCCACGTGGACCAGTATAATGACGAGGGACGCTTGTCAGAAAAGGTCTGCAAGATAACGAAGGAAAGTCAAAACGGAGAAGGAGATGAAAAAGAGTGAAGATTCATGTCTACCAAATCCCCGTTCACAGAAAGGATTGAGAAGGTCCTGAACAATAACATTTCCGCACTAATAACCTAACAAGACCCGGTGGCTATTATAACGCATCCTGATGAGGACACCTCAAGCGACAAGTGCCACAAACATCATTCGCAGCTAATACGAAGATTGGAAGCACTGGCTTGCCATAATAAACACCAAGGTTCAAAGGGAAAAGTGACGCAACATTCTGAGTAAAGATTGGAGCTGCGAGTTTCACCAAAACGACACCTATTACAACAAAAGGGCTTAGGCCCCAGATCATTTGCGAGAATGACTTGTAAAACCAAGCATTTAGTAAATGAACTCGCGTCCACCCCGTGAAACTACACAAAAATCCATGAAGCCACCCATACTGAAGCTCATCGGAATCCCTGAACATACCTCAAAAGGGTTTGTAAGTTTCACCGAAGGGGCATCTCCCCAAAAGGACAGGTTTAAGGCCTTGATTCTATAACTGAAACCACTTGTTAAATCAAGCGTCCGGTAAAAGAGTTAGCGTCTGCTTCGTGGAATGACGCAACGACAAGTTCAACAAGCATTTGAATTATTCAGACTCAACGAACAAAGGATGTGAAACTTCCCTTCGGGGGCATCCGATAAGTTCGACAAGCGTTTGAGTTATTCAAACTCAATGAACAAAGGATGTGAAACTTCCTTTCGGGGGCATCCAACAAATTCGACAAGCATATGAATTATTCAAACTCAACGAACAACGGATGTAAAAAACCTCTTCAGGGGTGTCTGACCATATGCTGGGTCTTCCAAACCCAGTTAGTGGCGGATTCAAAAACCTCTTCGGGGGTGTCTGATCATATGTTGGGTCTTCCAGATCCAGTTAGTGGCGGATTCAAAAACCTCTTCGGGGGTGCCTGACCATATGCTGGGTCTTCCAAATCCAGTTAGTGGCGGATTCAAAAACCTATTCGGGGGTGTCTGACCATATGCTGGGTCTTCCAAATCCAGTTAGTGGCGGATTCGAAAACCTCTTCAGAGGTGTCTGACCATATGCGGTCTCTTCCAAATCCAGCTAGTGGCAGATTCGAAAACCTCTTCAGGGGTGTCTAACCATATGCTGGGTCTTCCAAATCCAGTTAGTGGCGGATTCAAAAATCTCTTTGGGGGCGTCTGATCATAAGCCGGGTCTTCCAAATTCGGTTAATGACGGACCCAAAGACCTTTTCGGAGGCACCCTACAAATTCTACAAATGGCTGAGTCATTCAGTCAATACGAATAAAGGGTTTACAAATACCTCTTTAGAGGAGCAAAAAATAAGACCTCTCCGGGGGCATATGTTCAAATCTAATCTCCGAAGGGCCCAGATCATCAGGCTGGCGAGAAATATGATTGAACATATAAAATATATGACCTCTCAAGCAGGGGCATAAAAATAGAGTTCATCTCTATAAAAAGGCAAGAGTAAGGTCGACCAAACTGAAAGCTTTTAATCGTGATCATGTCAAAAATTCAATAATGGAAAAACACACAATCAAGAAATTCCAAATAAAGTCGGACACACAATGCCACACCTAATCTTTAAAGCCTGTGACAAATTTTGGTATGGGAGCATTATCACCGCATTAAGCATTTTAGCAATGCTCACTTCTTAACACATACCACAAATTCGTCACAACTTTGAAGTTAAAGGTTCAACATTGGTAAGGACCAACTTGACCAACAAAGAGAAACTTTGAAATGACAAAGGCAAAATTGATAACCCTGATATTGCAATGAGCATAAAGGTACTCATTCATAAAAAACTCAAAAATTGCCTTGGTCAAAATCAAAGAAATCTGACAAAAATGGTCAAGATCGGCCTAACAAGTAATGATTCATGGCTACAATTGAAAAACCAACTTGCCAAAAGTACCACGAAATCATTATAATAATGCAAAGCATTGTAATAACAGATGACTTACAGTTTAAAATTTGTGTTGTGAGCATAAAAAGGAAATAAGTGTGGAATGTTAAACAAAAAGTCACAACAAGCATTTTTGAATAGAAAATATTTCCAGGTGGACAAGACCATACTAATAGCCTTTCTATCCATTTGTTTTAAGAAACAAAAATGATTTTAAAGTATGATTTGGTACACAAAATAAGAATACATTGTTTGGAATAGTTAAAATAAAAATATGAAAAATTGGTTATTAAGTTAGGTTGAAGGATAATCCTATATACTAGGACTTGGAAGTTATACATCTTAAGAGATGTCTAAGGAGAGGATTGAATTTGAAATTCCCAATTATGGAATTGAAAAGTCGAGTTGTCGATTTTTGAATAAAGTTAAATTTAGTCAATGAGATTTAAATTGAGTTTCAAATAAGTTCAAGAGCAAGTAAAATATCATAATTTGAAGTGAAAAGAATTGTTTGAATAAACTCAGTAATCGGTTTCATTAGGAAATTGGTTAATTGTTTTGGAAAAGGCTGGAAATAAAAGCAAAATTTAAATAGAATTTGAATTTAAATTTGGGTCGATTAATGCAAGAATATATGAAATCAGATAGTAATATATATATATACACACACATACATAAGAACGAAGTATGAAATACTACATATATATATATATATATATATGTATATGTATATGTATATAGATAAGGGAAGTACCTTCCTTCTCCTTTGAATTTCGAGCCTAGTTGAGATGTGTTGTTGGTGGCAGTAGGTTGTCCGGACGTAAAACTCATGAGTTGTCATTGTTCCTTGAAGAACACGGCCGTGTAGCGTAATTTGCAGGGCTATAGATGGACTACGGCGGACGGATGTTTCTTGGGGAAACCAAGCATAACCATTGTGTCTGCTGCGATCTATAGTCATGATAATGGCGTAATCCGCAGAGCTGTGAAAGCTTAAGGGTATGGATGTTTCCTGGGGGACCCTGGCGTAACCGTTGTATACCTGCGGTCCACATGGCATATCTACACGTGAAAGAGATGTAACCACTAAAGTTACTAAAGGTTGAATGGAGCCATGCAATATTGAGATATCGTAGTGATAGTGAGCCACTTGTTTAATGTAGCAGTTTGTCTTCAGAACTTGATTGGTCTTCATGAATTGAATTTATTTCACTTGATGATTTGATTTCGTGATCCAGAGATAGAGAAACCAATGCTCAGTGACCTTAGATTGTCTTTTGATTCTAAAATATCTTCTGTTGATCTGTCCATGATGAAATTCGCAGGGAAGTGATTTCCAATGGATACGGATGTTTTCTGGAGGATCCAGATGAAACCATTGTGTATCTGCGATTCATGAACAATCAACATATCAATATCACATTGATACTTTCTGTATATGTTTTTAAAGAGAATTTTTGAAATATTTTCACTAGAAGTTGAAGCAAGAATATTTAGTACTTAGAGATTTTAGTCATGCGCCTGGCCAGCGTATGCCTAACATCTGTGAGAACAACGATGTACTTGTCAGACTTCGAGTTATCAAATATTTTCACGTCAATAATTTGAAATTTAAATCTACTTCACCTAATAAGTTAGAGGATTTTAAAATATTTTCAAACCCATAGCTTTGGAGTAATAATACGAATATTTTCTATATAAAAATTATAAAAGATTTAGATTTTGGAAATTTTCAATCCAACGGTTTGTAATTTGAAGAGGAGATGTTATCTACACTCTTCAACGAGTGTTTGGGGAAGAGTGAATGGACTGAACGTAAGGAGGTTTTGTTGATGATTGTTAAGCCTAGACCCATTATAGGGTAACGATGGATAAGTCAAGGTTTATAAAGAGATTTGGAATAATATGGGATGCATAAATCTAATTTATGCAGGATCTGAAATTTAAAAAGAATTTTTGTTTTGAGAAGAAATTTGATTTAATTAAGTATAATGGATAAAGAAAGAGGGTCGATGATTTAAATATCGATATTTAAATTTACTTATGGAAAAATTTCACGAATTTGAAATATACATTGGTAAAATTATAACGACCTCTCCTTTTTCGAGGACGAAAAATTTTAAAGGGGGGAAGAATGCAATGACCTAGAAACTGAACGTAAGGAGGTTTTGTTGATGATTGTTAAGCCTAGACCCATTATAGGGTAACGATGGATAAGTCAAGGTTTATAAAGAGATTTGGAATAATATGGGATGCATAAATCTAATTTATGCAGGATCTGAAATTTAAGAAGAATTTTTGTTTTGAGAAGAAATTTGATTTAATTAAGTATAATGGATAAAGAAAGAGGATCGATGATTTAAATATCGATATTTAAATTTACTTATGGAAAAATTTCACGAATTTGAAATATACATTGGTAAAATTATAACGACCTCTCCTTTTTCGAGGACGAAAAATTTTAAAGGGGGGAAGAATGCAATGACCTAGAAATTTCGATGAGTGGAAATAAAATTTATTGAAGATTTGAAACATTAACAATCAATTGGATATTTGGTTTAAAGATTTTTAAATCAAATATTGTTTTGAATACGAATTAAAACTCTATTTAATTCGGAATGATTGGTTGAGAATCAAATAATTTTTATTGAATAGTTGAATTGGATTTGATTGGATATTTGATAAACGTTATTGACGTTAAATGGATTGGAGATTTATTTGTCAAAAACATATGAAAATCCGGCATTGGGATGTGCATATTCATAAATTGAAATTAACGTTTCAAATTTGGAAGCGAACAGGACTATTGATGAACGAACGGAATAAAATCAATGAACCAATGAATAATAAAATAACATCGTGTACAAACGGAGTCGGATTACAACCAGGATAATTTTATTGGGTTCAGAACATGAATATGTAGCAGCATATCAAAATTCATTACGATTGGAGTCCGTTTGTGGCGGTAAAAAAATATAACATTTGCATAAATGATAGGATATAAAAGGAACCGTAAAATATAAATTAAATAAATAAGGGTTCCGTCTCACGCACACCATCTAATGCCGTGATCCCCACCATGTTTTCTTGGATGCAAGGTTCCTTCTTTATAAATCGAAACCCTCTTTCCCCATTTCCTTCACTGAAAAATTTTCTTTCTATAAAAATCACATTTCCCTTGCCCAATTTCATTTAGCAAAGAAAATCGATTCTTTCCCTCAAAATCATTTCTTTTTCCCATTCAAGCTTCCCAATCCTATTAATGGCCGGAGTCGCTACCGAGTCATTGCTCAAGCCACCGCATCGCTGCTAATTAAGGGGCGTCTCACCTCCAGTTCATCTCGCGCTTGAAGTCGCCTTCTTTTGTCAAATCAAAATCATCACCGGCACCATGGAAGCACCGCCTCGAGCTCTGAAGTTCTGCTCCGTAACGTACTCTGACCAATGGAGGTTGTTATGTCATTTCAAAGTGAGTTATTAGACTCACGATTTAATTTATTTCAAGTAATTTAACCTCAATGTTAAACTAGAGTATAATAGTTTGTTGTATATAACGGTGTTGTATACACAATTATATGATTTTTGTTTGATGATAACAACCAAATATTTATTATTTTAAATGTGTTTGTTACTGTACTGTTTTCATATATCATTACAGATAGGAATATATTATTTATATTCAAACAAAATACAACTGTACATACATTCAGATATTTACACAGTATTTTGTTTAAATATAATATTTTATTTCAATTTTCAAATAGTACAGTTTTACAACTCCACTATTTGTACACTTCACTAATATTTCACATTTCATATTCGTTCACATGATATTGTACTTGTATATAAACTGAATACGATAGATAAATTTGTTTGAACACAATAAAATAATATTTTATTTCAATCAAATTTGTTTATTACAAATATCAGTACAATTTTTCTCATTCTATACATTTGTTCCTCGCTACAAACGCACATCACAAATACAGTCATTGTCTCACTACAGCATTTCACTCATTCACATTACAATTATGGAACACAAAAAAGGAGGAACAACATTTTTTTTCTGTCCAAGTAGCTCACAATGATACTAATACAAATTATCAAGCCAAAGAACAAAGCAAGAAACCAAGTATGCAAACAGGTGATGTTCACAAGTGTACAACAGTGAAAAAGGGCATGTTTCAATTATTATTTTTTGAACATGTGAAAATTTGGCAACTACAAAGCAATCTTCATTTCAAGCAAGATGTTAAAAAAAAAAAAGGCCAAAAGCGACAGTGTACAACATGCATCAACATGCAAGGCTCAAGTGAACTAATTTGATGAAAATATACATGCAGAGGTTCAGTGGAGCAACAAAGAATTCTTTTCATGTTCAAATGGGTAAAAAAAGGGGAATCTCTTTTGAAATTTGACAAGAAAAGTCACAGGTTCAAAAGAAGGAAAGAGATTAAGCTTGCAACCTTGGCAAATGTAAAATTTGACAAGAAAAGTTTTGGATAAAACATCTTTTTTATCATGCATGTATTCATAATTGCATGGTGCAATAATACACAATCAAAAAGCAGTTTCCTGGTTTGAAAAATCTAGCACATGCAGAATCTAACTTAGAAAACATTTTTATTTTGTAGGAACATACAAGCAGAGGATAAGCCAACAAGCATGCATGCAACATCATGTTAGGGTGATACCTCAAGTCAACATGAACCAGTATGATCAAGTATGATCAAGCAAGTAAAAAATAATGGACCAGTGAAAAACATGAAAGGTTTACACAAATATGTGTACGAGCAATTCAGAAAGTATACAAGGGAAGTTTCTTTTTAACTTTAATGTCTCATTTTTGGAAAAATATAAAAAGGCAATTTAGTTCATCAACATGCACAGTTTTTGGGCAAGAACATTCTCTAAAATGTTTTCAGTTTTTCAGAAATATGGCAAAAAGTTTATTTTTGGCAAGTGCGCATTCACATTGATAAAGAACAGTGTCAAAGCCTGTGTACACATTCAACCCGACACGGCAAATTTTTTAAGTGAACAAGTTGCATGAACATGGAGCAACTTCAATGCATTTGAATACTGTTTTTGCATGTGGTGCAACACATGAATATGGACAACAATGGTGAAGAAGAGTGATCAAAGGCAGGACAAATCATGCACAACAAATCAGTTTCCAGAAAACCACAATTCAAGTCTTTATGGCAAAATAAAGTTTGTGATTGTCTAAATCACACAAGAGCACACATGTTTTGGACAAAGATATCTTTGGCAAGAAAACATTTTTTATGTTTCCAGAATTGACAAAAATCAAATTGAACACTCTGTAATGTTTCATGCATTTAAGGATTTTATTTAGGGCCAAGAAAAACAATTGAATGATTTCCTAAATCATATACAATTGTTTTTTCATAAATGAATAAATATTGTGGCAAGTACTCAATCAGTGAACAACATTTTTTGGCAAGTAATTACATCTTTCCAGCAAAGCAATCAATTGACAATTTATGGCAAGTTGTAAATTTCCTGGAAACAAGTTTTTTTTCCAGTATGGTACTAGGCAAGAAAACTTTTTAGGAAAAACATTTTTGGTGATAGTTTTTGTAGCATCATTTGAGCAAAATGTTTTTTTTTTCAAGAATTCAGAGAGACATATTTGGCAAGGTCTTTGAAATATTTCCTGAGATGTTCATGTCAGTTTTTAATTTCCAGGAAACATGCTATCAAACATTTCCACAAATACACAATTAGTGAGGAATTCTTCTATCAAGGTTCAATGTATTTCCAGCAATCAACAAGTTATTCACGGCAAAGGTTTTAAATCACTCAAATTCAAACTTGGCAACAAAGAAAGTAATTTACAGAGCATTCAAAAGGGGCAACAAAAACATCAAAGCCAAGTCACTATTCGAAATCAGAGCATTAATAGGATTCTATAGTCCTATTTAATCACCACTTCATCACAGGCATTAGTGCACGGAAAAAACAAAAGCAACAACTCAAAAAGAAAACAAGTTCAAATCAGTACTACTCACTTTGTTTTCGATCGCAACCTCAGCCAAATCATAGACGAAGAACAACGTTAAAGATCATCAGAGAATCATTTTTTTTTTCAATCGAAGTCGAATTGATTTGGGGCAAAACCCCTCTTTATTTTCTCAGCCACCATCAACAAAGAGGAGAGCAAGTTTTTTTTGACAAAGTAAAGTGGCAGGCCTATATTACTTTAGACAAAGGGGGTTTTATTGTTTTTATTGTTTATTTCTTTTGTAATCGTTCAAACAGTTTTCTAGAGTCTGTAAAATTCTAAGGGAATCCAGTTAGGGTGTTAACTGGTAGTTTACTAGCATCTGTAAAACTAGGGGAAATCTGGTCTAGGGGATTTAGACTAGTCTAGAGTTTTGAGCGTAGAGTTAGAATAGGAGCGAGGGGTTCGCAAGTGTACATGGTCTTGTATGCGGTATCTGTTCTATCATCTAGTAGAAACCTTAGGAATGCAGCAGTAGGCAGGATTTTGCCGAAGCTGGGTATATCTTGTGTCATTTACTTTTCTGCATTTCTATTTCTGCTATATTCTATGACCTTTGAATGTTTTAATATCCTGTGATATTTGAGCTCTGCGATAATTTGCAATAAACCATATTCACCCCCCCTCTAGGGTTAATCTAGATCCAACAAGTGGTATCAGAGCTAGTATAAGGTTACAACATGATAGGGAGTTCTCACTCTATGATCTAGTGGCGATGTAGTGACTCTTATCCCTACATGTCCATAGGTGGTTGTCCATGTCGAGAGGCAGGACGTGAAATCAGTCTCTGAGGTACCTTTGTTTGCCACTGGGGTGTCATTAAAATCCTCGAGAAAGCGAGAACAAGTGGTATCAGAGCAGGTTATTTCTTTAACTCTAGAGTCATGGGTCATTCTAGTTGTTAGTCCTTAGAGAGTCGGTCCAGTCGCATTCCATCTATTTTTAATGGTTCGGATTTTTCAAATTGGAAGTCAGAAATGGAATCCTTTTTAAAATCTATTAATTTTAAATGTTGGGATGTTGTTATTAATTGTTATGATAAGGAAGATAAATGTTTTAATAATCATGCTACACATATCTTATATTCCCATATTGATGATGTTCAGTATGGCCTTATCTCCCATTGTTTAACTGCGCAGGAAATATGGAATACTCTCAATACGAGGTATGGAAAAATTGACAACAACAGCTCAAAATCCAAAAAGATCAACTCAGATTCAGATCTATGCTCGGAAGACGAAACAGATGAAAATTCAAGTAGATCAGACGATAGAGACTCAACAGACAATGAAACTGAAAGCTTCTCATATGAAGATTTGGTTTATATGTGTACTGATTTGACAAAAATCGTTGATAAACTCCATCGTAAAAATAAATCTTTAAAATCTAAAAATCACGAGTTATATAGCAAAATTAACTGTTTGGAATCAGAAGTTACGAATGTCGTGAAGTTAGAAAGTTCTAACTGTGAAAGTTGTTTGAAGTTGAAAACTGACGTCGTTCATCTCAATAAAAATATTCAAAGGCTTAAAGGGGGGATTTTGATTTTAAAAGATAACGAGGTTGAGTTAAAAGATTCAAACAATTCTTTGCAAAAAGAATTTAATAATTTTAAGGCCATCAAAAATTCCAAACATGAAATTGCTGAAAAAGAAAGCTTGTTGAAAAGTGATTTGATTTTAAATGAGCTTGAAAAAGAGATTGAAAATTTCAAGAAAGTTGAATTTGAAAAACAAATTAATTTTGAATCTGAGATTCTTGAATCCAAGACCAAAATCAAGTTCCTTGAAAATGAAAAATTTATTTTGAAACAGAAAGATACTGAAAAGAGAAAGATTAGCATTAATCGTTGTTCGAATCTAATAAAAGAGAATTCTGACCTTAAATCTAAAATTCAACAACTTGAATTAACTCTAATCAAACTCTCTAACGGAGAAAAATCTTTAAATATGTTGTTGAAAAATCAACAATTTTCGGGAAATAAAAAGGGTATTGGTTTTGGGAAAGGAAATGATTTTTTGAGCTCGTGTGATTTTAAAAATCCTACAAACTGCTTCAAGATGGGTCATTCTGAAAATTTGAATTGTGAAAATTCTAAAAGGTTTTTAAATCACGAACGAGACAAGAATTGGTTTGATAACAATCCAGTTGAACAGTTGTGGACCCCAAAAAGAAATAAAATGATTTTTGGAAAAACTAAACATGTTTGGGTTACCAAAGGCACAAAGGTAGATTCAAATGGATTGTTATACAAACAAGTTTGGGTACTGAAAGATGTTAACAAAACTATGAGTGGTTTTACAAATTTTGTTAGACCACTCGATCCTTTCAACTGTTAGGTACTGAAGAAGGTTGAGGAACTGCTGTGCTGGAAAGAGATTGACTTCAAGCTGTTCTATATTTCTGTATTCTTTATAGTTCCTTGGCCGAGATTTGTTGAGTTAGAGATTCTGATTTACATTGGATTCTGGTATGATCTCTAAACTCGCCTTTGTGAATATTCTCTGTTTTTATTTTCTTTGTTATTTCTCCTTCTGTCCCTTCTGTTTATTTTTCTTTGTTTTCTGTTTTGATTTGTCACTGTTATATCATTGTAACTTCTTTTGGGCTTCATTAACTTCCAATTGCAAAACTCTTGATTTTCTGGAAATGTGCTTCACTTGAATGAAAATCTGATGTTTTAGTCTTTTTCAGATCTTGAATATAAATTTGTAAATATCTGCAATTGTTTTGAAGTTTATTTTCTGTTTTCTGAATTCATAACAATGTTGATGTATTCTTGTTATATCTTGAACACTGTTAATGTGAATTCTAAATTTTTGAAGATCTGAAAATTAAATGGAAATTCATGCACCTCTGCTGTTTTGAGTTTCTTCTAATTCATTTTAGAAAAGCTTGAAATATTATACTCATTACAACACACTGCTACTTCTCAGTTGTGAAAATTTCATTGTTTTTCAGATTGGCTTGGATATTTTGAAATGTCTTGAATTACAGTGATACATCTAGAAATTCTTCTTATATTCATGATCATTTTATGGTTGAAATCTGTTTGTTTGAAATCATCTGAAATACTTGATATTCTGAATCTCACATACCTCTTAAATTTGAAATTCTCAATCTTGTGTGACTGATTCATTATATCTCAAAACTTGACATTGATTCAAGTGATTTCAAAAAAAAAAAAATTAATTTTCTGGATCATGAATATCTCTTAAGTTTGATGTAAATGATCTGAAATTACTCATGTACTTGTTAGAAATTGTTTTGAAAAATTCCTTAAAAAATTTGGGTCTTGAAATTTATTGGTATTTCATGATTATTTGATTTGAATATATGTTTGTTTAAAATCATTTGAAGTTATTGATTTATTGAATCACACACATATCTTGAATCTGAAATTTACATTCTGGTGTGACTGATTCACTAAATCTTAAGAGTTTCATATTTCTTAAATGATTTCAAATAAACTGTATTTTAATCTTCGATCATGAATCATCTTATGTGACCATCATCTTGACAAGTCTGCTTTAAAATTGGTTATCATGTTGTTCTGATTATAAGATATTGATTTGAAAAATGCTTTAAATGACTGCTTGTTTTGAGAAGAACCGTTTGCTGCTCTGATAAAAAAAGCCTGATTTGTTAGTCTTGTTTATTTGGGCTTTGTGCTTAAAATTCTTTTGTTTGTGATATCCTTGTTTGTCTCCAGTGTCTTGTTACAATCCTCATTAATAGAGACATAAAGTGGAGATACTGAATTTGTTTTGCTGTATATATTTTTAATCTCTCATGTCTTGTATAGATCTTTCAAATCCCTCTTGTAATTGATTTTCAATTTTAAAATTATTTATTGACTATTCATTCAGAAATTGAAATCAACATCCAAATTGAACTATATTTTTAATTCATCAAAATTATTATTAGATTTTGAAACTGTGATGAATAGTAACTGCAGTATATTTCACATCAAGAGGAGATTTTATTTAGATTTTCATGATGGTTGAATAATTATTATAATATCTTTGAATTGGCGATTATTTCACGACCTTCTTCTTTATCTACCATTATTCTGTCATCCGTCATGTTTTTTATATTAATGTGGAGAGTTTAATATTTTAAAAAAAACTTTTTAAATAAACAGTGAAGATATTTGTGATAGAAATTGGACTATGTTATTTTTCAGAATTAGTGATGATTAAAAATTTTCAATGATCCCGGTACAGTCGATCATATTTCATAATATAATTAATTTAGAAATTTATTTCATAGTCCATTTCTGTACCTACCACATTTCTATCATTCATATTGGTTGTATATACCGAGGAGTTTTTTCTTTTGAAGCTGAAAACGATAAATATATAATTAATACATAAGTGTGTCTCTAACCTCATTTAAAAATCCAAGCTCTAGTCATGCATGGTTATAAGACAACTTATAATTTAAGCTGCGACTGACCTCATTTAAAAATCCAAGCTCTGGTTTTGCGTGGTCAGTGTGCTCTTAAATAAAATAAAAAGAAAAAGAAAATATTGTGCTATAAATTGAAGTTAATCTGAAATTCTCCTTGGTGTACAAAAACCATCCTATCAATCCATCCTTCTAATATGTGAAATGTGTTGAAATCTTATGAAGTATTATGATTTATTGATTGATAGCTATTGGGATTTGAGATTATACGAATTTGTCACTTAAATTGAATTATTAACTATAGTCCAAATCCATCACTGTTTTTGTGCTAAATTTAACAAAATAATTGGAAATCATATTTTTGTAAATCTCTTCATTTTATATAAAATTCATTGTAAATCCGTCATTCTGTACAATGTGAAATATGCCACTAGTTCTTAGTTCATTATGATTTTTGTTTGACTGATTGAGATTTATGATGACCGTTCTTCCTCTTAAGCTGATATTGTATTTGTTAGTCATTTGTCATCTATATTTTAAATTCTATATCCTTTTGATGATAACAAAAGGGGGAGAATGGGTTGAGATTTTGATTTATGAGTGAATATTTTATAAATATTTTTAATTTTGAAAATTCATTATTATTCAAAAAATTTCACTCATGCACAGTTATAGGGGGAGTTTTTTTTGCTGTAGGGGGAGCTAATAAATAGGGGGAGTCAAGTATTCACTGTCAAACACATTTATTATGCTCAAAATCTTATATTCGTTTGTCATCATCAAAAGGGGGAGAATGTTGTATATAACGGTGTTGTATACACAATTATATGATTTTTGTTTGATGATAACAACCAAATATTTATTATTTTAAATGTGTTTGTTACTGTAGTGTTTTCATATATCATCACAGATAGGAATATATTATTTATATTCAAACAAAATACAACTGTACAGACAATCAGATATTTACACAGTATTTTGTTTAAATATAATATTTTATTTCAATTTTCAAATAGTACAGTTTTACAACTCCACTATTTGTACACTTCACTAATATTTCACATTTCATATTCGTTCACATGATATTGTACTTGTATATAAACTGAATACGATAGATAAATTTGTTTGAACACAATAAAATAATATTTTATTTCAATCAAATTTGTTTATTACAAATATCAGTACAATTTTTCACATTCTATACATTTGTTCCTCGCTACAAACGCTCATCACAAATACAGTCATTGTCTCACTATAGCATTTCACTCATTCACGTTACAATTATGGAACACAAAAAAGGAGGAACAACATTTTTTTCTGTCCAAGTAGCTCACAATGATACTAATACAAATTATCAAGCCAAAGAACAAAGCAAGAAACCAAGTATGCAAGCAGATGATGTTCACAAGTGTACAACAGTGAAAAAGGGCATGTTTCAATTATTATTTTTTGAACATGTGAAAATTTGGCAACTACAAAGCAATCTTCATTTCAAGCAAGATGTTAAAAAAAAAAAAAGGCCAAAAGCGACAGTGTACAACATGCATCAAATGCAAGGCTCAAGTGAACTAATTTGATGAAAATATACATGCAGAGGTTCAGTGGAGCAACAAAGAATTCTTTTCATGTTCAAATGGGTAAAAAAAAAGGGGAATCTCTTTTGAAATTTGAAAAGAAAAGTCACAGGTTCAAAAGAAGGAAAGAGATTAAGCTTGCAACCTTGGCAAATGTAAAATTTGACAAGAAAAGATTTGGATAAAACATCTTTTTTATCATGCATGTATTCATAATTGCATGGTGCAATAATACACAATCAAAAAGCAGTTTCCTGGTTTGAAAAATCTAGCACATGCAGAATCTAACTTAGAAAACATTTTTATTTTTGTAGGAACATACAAGCAGAGGATAAGCCAACAAGCATGCATGCAACATCATGTTAGGGTGATACCTCAAGTCAACATGAACCAGTATGATCAAGTATGATCAAGCAAGTACAAAATAATGGACCAGTGAAAAACATGGAAGGTTTACACAAATATGTGTACGAGCAATTCAGAAAGTATACAAGGGAAGTTTCTTTTTAACTTTAATGTCTCATTTTTGGAAAAATATAAAAAGGCAATTTAGTTCATCAACATGCACAGTTTTTGGGCAAGAACATTCTCTAAAATGTTTTCAGTTTTTCAGAAATATGGCAAAAAGTTTATTTTTGGCAAGTGCGCATTCACATTGATAAAGAACAGTGTCAAGGCCTGTGTACACATTCAACCCGACACGGCAAATTTTTTAAGTGAACAAGTTGCATGAACATGGAGCAACTTCAATGCATGTGAATACTGTTTATGCATGTGGTGCAACATATGAATATGGAAAACAATGGTGAAGAAGTGTGATTAAAGGCAGGACAAATCATGCACAACAAATCAGTTTCCAGAAAACCACAATTCAAGTCTTTATGGCAAAATAAAGTTTTTAAATGATTGTCTAAATCACACAAGAGCACACATGTTTTGGACAAAGATATCTTTGGCAAGAAAACATTTTTTATGTTTCTAGAATTGACAAAAATCAAATTGAACACTCTTTAATGTTTCATGCATTTAAGGATTTTATTCAGGGCCAAGAAAAACAATTGAATGATTTCCTAAATCATATACAATTGTTTTTTCAGAAATGAATAAATATTGTGGCAAGTACTCAATCAGTGGACAACATTTTTTGGCAAGTAATTACATCTTTCCAGCAAAGCAATCAATTGACAATTTATGGCAAGTTGTAAATTTCCTGGAAACAAGTTTTTTTCCAGTATAGTACTAGGCAAGAAAACTTTTTAGGAAAAACATTTTTGGTGATAGTTTTTGTAGCATCATTCAAGCAAAATGTTTTTTTTTTCAAGAATTCAGAGAGATATATTTGGCAAGGTCTTTGAAATATTTCCTGAGATGTTCATGTCAGTTTTTAATTTCCAGGAAACATGCTATCAAACATTTCCACAAATACACAATCAGTGAGGAATTCTTCTGTCAAGGTTCAATGTATTTCCAGCAATCAACAATTTATTCACGGCAAAGTTTTTAAATCACTCAAATTCAAACTTGGCAACAAAGAAAGTATTTTACAGGGCATTCAAAAGGGGCAACAAAAAAATCAAAGCCAAGTCACTAGTTGAAATCAGAGCATTAATAGGATTCTATAGTCCTATTTAATCACCACTTCATCACAGGCATTAGTGCACGGAAAAAACAAAAGCAACAACTCAAAAAGAAAACAAGTTCAAATCAGTACTACTGACTTTGTTTTCGATCGCAACCTCAGCCAAATCATAGACGAAGAACAACGTTAAAGATCATCAGAGAATCATTTTTTCTTTCAATCGAAGTCGAATTAATTTGGGGCAAAACCCCACTTTATTTTCTCAGCCACCATCAACAAAGAGGAGAGCAAGTTTTTTTTGACAAAGCAAAGTGGCAGGCCTATATTACTTTAGACAAAGGGGGTTTTATTGTTTTTATTGTTTATTTCTTTTGTAATCGTTCAAACAGTTTTCTAGAGTCTGCAAAATTCTATGGGAATCCAGTTAGGGTGTTAACTGGCAGTTTACTAGCGTCTGTAAAACTAGGGGAAATCTGGTCTTGGGGATTTAGACTAGTCTAGAGTTTTGAGCGTAGAGTTAGAATAGGAGCAAGGGGTTCGCAAGTGTACATGGTCTTGTATGCGGGATCTGTTCTATCATCTAGTAGAAACCTTAGGAATGCAGCAGTAGGCAGGATTTTGCCGAAGCTAGGTATATCTTGTGTCATTTACTTTTCTGCATTTCTATTTCTGCTATATTCTATGATCTTTGAATGTTTTAATATCCTGTGATATTTGAGCTCTGCGATAATTTGCAATAAACCCTATTCACCCCCGTCTAGGGTTAATCTAGATCCAACATAGTTGATTTTGGGTTTGGTGTGTTAGCTATTTTTGTCACCACTGCACTGTTGTTAAACCTGTTCGTGGGCTGCTGGATTTGTGCATTTTGCCATGGTCGATCTTTTTGCTGTTGAAAATCGTGATGGTTGCTTACTTATGTTTGTCGGCTTACATTTAATTATATATTACTAAGATAGAATTAAAACAAAAGACAATGGACATTTTGGTTGAGTTGAACCCCTATTTTTTTGAATTTCCTTGAAACCAGTAAATGATTGTCTGATACTAGAATAAACCTTCTGTGTAAGTCATGTGTTCCTGATGATATTGTTCGTATAATGTCTGGCCAAATCTGAAATAGAAAGGAAATTCTTTCCACCATTAACGCACAATTCCAATTTCTATGCAAAGTTGTTTCATTTTTGGGTCATGCGTGAACACTGACCTTCTTGGAACGATTTTTGGCATGCGATAGGTTTTGACTGTGGCATTCATTTTAAAACCAATCACTAATTTTTCTGTTTGCCATTGGGTGCATGGTTATAAGCATTTATGCCACTGACTTGTTAAACCCAGTCACACTATAGTGCAAACAGATAGTCACTTAACCACACTTATCCGAACAGATATGCACTACATTTGATTACCTCTTCCCATATGTACATTACCTCTGGGCATACAAGCTCGATCACGATCTCCAATTTGGATTCTATAAGTTATTGAAATATCACCCAACTACTTCAAACTGGAAGCTTGCAGCTTGGAAATACAGACTACGGATAATACTTTCCGGCATTCCAAGCATCAAGCGGGATCCATGGAATCGAATCGAACAAAAATTAGCGATGCAGGAAAATCTCCAAATAATATGCATGCTCAAATCATTACAAGTTCTAACATACTCGAACCCAAGTCGAGTCAGTCATGCTTAAACCAAGAAGTTGATCGAGCATGACTGAGTGATATGATCAAGCACAAGCGATTGTAACGGTTCGAGCAGCGGATAGGTTAGGGAATTGCCAGACCATGTTAGCACGCTTCAAGACAGACAAGTTTACGTGATCATGTAAATACTGTTGAGTTCGACTCGAAGTTTGCACATGATAAAAGGCAAACTTGAGCATCCAATGGAGTCTCTGATATCAGAACTGGCCTACAAAGCAGACAAACACTAAGCCATAAAAGTCTATCCCGTAATGAAGGACAAATACCTCCCAGAGAAAGGCACAAAGACCTGAAGCTTCTCCAAGAAGAAGCGGAAAATAAATCGCAAATAAGTATTTCCCAAATGAGGAATATCGTACACCAACATATAAGTCGTTAAAATGACAACGTTTAGAATCCACAGTTAACATTAGTCGATTAGTTGATTTCAAGCATTAACGCGAATTCGAATTAGAATATCGTGTTTATGCAGATAACATTTGATGAGTTTTAAACCATCAAGTAAAGTAATCCTATGCTAACACAATATTCAATTCAAAATAAAATTTGTTATAATTCATTTTCTAATGATTAACTAATCCGCTATCGGTATGGACGATCGATAATGAAGTGTAAGTCCAAGATTGCACAGGTGCTTGTTTTAATT
>JASFAX010000871.1:0-55061 GCA_030737875.1 Allium sativum | reverse complement strand
TTGAAAGCCTTTAAGTCTCTTGGTATTGATTCGATACCATCAAAGGAAGATTCGATACCAGGCTATTATCAATACTGGTACTCTACATTGATAATGTGTTTGATTCGCTACTAATATACTGGTAAGGCCAGAAGCACTTCCAGCACCAGCTACTATAGATATGAGAGATCTTCCTGCATATGAGGCCCTTGATTCGAATCTATCAGCTGTTTTTTCATACCTACTCATTACGCAAGCACCTTCTTTCATGTTTCTGTTCCTTTGCGTACCCTGCTGCGTTTTGGCCTGAGGGAATGCATCGTAATAGATGCTGCTTCGACTATCCTCTCAAAAGTCTAGGGTGCTAAGGCTGCGGCCAAGCCTGCACCCGTCATTCTGTCCCTCGGTGCTAACCTACCTGTTTCCCCCTTTGAGGAACTCCGAAGTACTCCTGAAGCTCCTCATGGTCACTTTTTCTCATGGGGAGTGAATTAAGGGGAGAAGGACACGGCACTACCAGGTGTATTTGACTTATCAGTACCTAAGGAGACGGCACTCCGGGAACCCCAGGAATTAATTAACCGTTCCGTAAGGACCCTGGGGAAGAACTTATCCGTTCCTAGGTAACCACTTATCAGTATCGAAGGAGACGGCACTCCAGGTTCAACTCATACCAGGTGCTTGCGAATTCAATCTCGAATCCAGTAATAGCATGCTCCAGCCCCTCATTATCAGTACCGAATCCTCATACCGGGAAGCCCAGGAAGAGAGTTATCCGTCCGTTGCTCTTTGTAACCACTTCTCAGGCAAGAAGCGAGATTCCTACACATATTCATCCCCTTGCGCAGTAGAGAAGGAGACTTTCGCCAGTTAATTAATTCCTGGGGTTGCTAGTAATTGATGGAATTGTTCATCTCAATAAGTTCTTCCCCGGTAGAGAATAATAGCTGCTTCTAATTAGAAATTAATAGGGCGTTATTCAACTATGAAATACAAAAGCGGAGAGAGGAGATGGAGAGCATAGCGCTTATTTGCTTATTTGAGTTGACTTGCGGGAGCAGCTGATAAGTCGGCAGCGTCCCACTACTCGCTTACTACACAGTAGGGGGCAGAAGTTTATCCCCATATATTAGCCGGGGCACGGAGCAGTTTTGATCTTACCTTTGAGTGAGGGGCCTCTCTCAGCCTCTGATCGGAAATCAAGCAGCTCTTGAACCAATTTGACAGCTGATATTAAACTACAGGTCCTGCGCCAAAGTGGGTTCTGAGCAATATACTGGGTTCTGGGCAATCAGAGGAGGCTTGCGCTAATGAATGAGAAGTGTAGGAGTGAGTTCCTGCCTTACCCGGACCTTCCCTTAGCTGGGAGATCTGATAGAACTGCTATAGAATCATAGGAGTGAGAAGATTTCAGTATGTGGATGCGCCTGAGAATCTAGGTAGTGCCTGCCGGGAGTTGGTGCTAAGTGCCCTCTAGCCCTTTATAATTCGGCAAAGAGAAGGCGTAACATCCATAGCTAGACTTGAGGCTGGACTTAACCCTGTGATGCTAGATCACAAATGATTCGGCTATGAGGCTAGAAATATCTACAAGCTGAATAACTAAAGTATCGAATGCTGCCAATGTTTATACTGGGAGCTATTAAACTAATTAATATAATAGAGTTCTTACTACTTGCCCTGAGAAGAGAGAAAAGTATAAAAGTCCCTCTATTCGCTTACGAACACAAATTAATATACGGGGTCTTAATATTATCTTCGAATTTCTCTAATTCACTCTGTTCACTGGATTTATGAAATGATAACAAGCCATCTTTCTTTCATCTCTTCTTAAACAACCTATATCCTCCTTCCCCACCATAACATTTCGTTTTTGATTTCATTCAGAGTACCACTACTTTTTCCACATCTTCCTTCGGGCATAACAGTATAGAAGATGATTTTATGAAATAAATTCAAAAATGCCACTCGACATCGGAAGTGGCCCAAACCTAGGCTGTGACGCTTCCTGTTGAGTACACAATTAAGACGTTCGTTTACTTTATTATTATATAGAAACTCGACGAGAAAGACAATTATAAAGAATGGGACTAAAGAGCCACTTTTTTAGATTTTATTCTTTAATATTGCAATAGCATCAACATGACAATAACATGACAAAGCGATATAGGCATTTATCCCATACATCAACCGAGAAAGACACACTAACAGGAGCGCGCTTCTTTATTCAAAACAAAATACTTGATGAAATGAACCCACATATAAAAGTGGGCTGGTCTGCTCATTATTTGTGTTCGTACATTTTTTCATTATTGCAATACAAATAACACCTCCACTATACTAATGATGGAGGGGATTCGCGCCGGATGGAACAAGGCGTTTTAAACCATATATTACTGTTGCTGGAATGAAACGCAGCCTCGGAACAGAATTATGCTGCTTGCTGGGCCCTGATGGTGGAACTGGCATTTTTGGGGGGAAGAAAGCGGCCCCCTTTTGCGAACTATATTTGAAAATGGATTGGTGGGCAGCATCGCTTTCCCTCGTGTAGCTATGATGCCATTCAGAAACAAGACAAGAAGAAGAAAAAAAAAGCAGTATAGTATTTCGCGGATTCTTGCCATCACTGGAAAACAAATTGAGCTGTAGGCATCAAGGTAAGGGACCGAGATTATATACTGCTGCAGAAGCGGAATCGAAGGGGTTGGTTGAAAGGTAAGGATAGCATGATTGACTGGTTGCGGGTCCTTTGGATCATGGGCCACAGCTACTTGAGTAGAGACCGCCGAACATCATTTGGACAGGCCTAAGCCCATATAGCCTCGGCCTGTGATAGGTCTGGGTACGACAGGGAAAAAAAATGGGAATAAGACGGTTCCGGTGAAAGTTTCTGAAACCCCAAAAAACGTAATTGGCCCTTCTCTCCTTCACTTTCCGAGTCATATAGGAAGATCTCTATTGCCACCTGTGTCCCATAACGAAGCTCTCCTTGCCACTCTATCTATAGCTATAGCTTGTCCGTCCCATCCAAGGTGCGTAGCGGGACGTCAATCTCGAACTCTTTTCCCGCGCCTTGCCTGCTTCTAGCATCTATCATCTCTATTGTCGAAGAGTATAACAAGGTGGACGTAAAGCCTGATTGCTCAAGTAAGTGTGGATTCAATATACCCAAGCCTAGTATATTAATTGCCGGCGCCTCTCTTCCTTCTTACAGCCAACCGTTCACTTCCTCTAACGAGCGAGGAAACTTCGTTCAACACTTACTACGTTCTTTCAAAACCGCTACGCACCTGAAAGCAAAGGTGTGGAATTGCCCTAGCTAACAAGTAAACGAGTGAATATTGCGAAAGTGAACGGAATGCTGTTGGCATCTTCGAGCCAACCTGGAGTTCTTCTTCCAGTAAGACGCGTTGTAGTTCGTAGGCTAAGTGAAAACGGGGAGCTACGGCTGATCGAAAAGCGAAGATAGGCGCATAGTTCAGTGATCTATCCACGAAAGAGGGAAGGTAACGATCCGCTTCTTTTATTTTAACAAGATAGGAAAAGAAAACGAGAACTACAGTTCGAGTGAGCGGCTAAGTAAGCAGAGCAGCTTCGCTACCTCGAGTTATGTATATAGAACTAATAATCAGTCTGATCATCTTTAAAACACCTAAGTCCTAACAAAGCTACCAACCTTCTTGTACTTCCAGACAAGTAAGGAAAGCCAGGTGCTGGTGTTGAGTTAAACAAACGGGAGTCAGATAATAAGAAACGAAAACAAATACTTTTAGGAAAAACCCGAAGAGATATATCAGGATAAAGAGTTTGTAACTCACTTGCTTGCTAAAGGTAGCGCTAGCTAAGGTAAACTTGAGCTACGGACTTAGGAGGCAGCTAGTCGCTTAGCGGAGCTCGTTCTATGGACAAGCTTGAGTTAGGCATCGATTGAAGAGCAAAGAAGAAGGCCAGTTAGTTATTACTAAGCCCAGGAACAAGTGCCCGGCGGACAAGCTGGCTTTGAATACTCCAGTATCTCCGGTTTCGGGATAAGATAGGCTTCTTTACCCATCCGAGGAGTTTACTTCTTGACCGATAGGGGAACGGCAGCATATTCGACCTAATATATAACTTCGGAGAATAGGCCAATATATCAAAATTCGGAGCCAGTTCACAACATTTGATAGCTAACGCTACCTTGCCTGAAGACATGGGATTGCCGTAGAAGTCACATGCCAAGCAAGAACTTGCTCCTTTCACTTCCCTAGCTGTAGATCGAGCAGGGCGAAATTAATATACTGGCGAACTAGCGTATGCGAGCTAGCGATTCCCAAGTGGTCGTTAATAGATAGAGGTTGCTTTCGTTTTCCCGGGAAAGATGCCAATACCGAAGACATCGCATGCTAGAAAGAATGTGCTTTCTGCGCGTCATTACGGTTACCTGTTCACTAGTAATCTGGTCGAAAAAGATCCCCAGTATATTATTACGGTAACAATCCCGATCAATTAGAGGAACGGAGAACTCATCTCCCACAATAAGCAACTATATAACTCTAAGGATCGTGTCAAATAATACATACTTTCGCTGTGCAACTTCCACCAGCAACCTTCTGAATGCTGCTAGGTTCGGGCCCCATTCGATTCCTTTTCTAAAGGAACTTTTATATAAAAGGAAGCCCCGAATTAATATACTGGGATCTTAGATATTTCTTCACGTTCTCTTAAAATTCCAAATATCAATAAAGCCGCAAGTATATTACATTTTGAAAGCTGAGTCTTCGAGAGGTCAGTATAAATATTGCTACCGCATTCACAGACCCTCCTCCTATCTACCTCCTATGGGTCCGCGGATTGCTGCCTGGGGCGAGGCGTGCCTACCACTTACTGTCTGACGGACAAAGGGGCCTACTCCAAGACCCGGGCAACACAATGTTTCCTCCACTCCGAAGGTCACCCTCCGAAAGCCATTTGTGAGAGGCCGCCCACTATACTCTCTCTCGCTTCGAGCCTTTATTCGCAGGAGGATGGCTTGAGACCAAGATCCCACCCCCAAAGGCCGATATCACGTAACCAAAAACCAACTGCCGGAAAGAAAGTTCCTTGCCCGCCAGAAACCCAATTCGATTCCATTGCTTGATGTCCGAGATTTGGTTATTCCCCCAGAATAGTTATCCGTTCCGGATTGCTCATTCATTCCGTAATAATCAATCTTCCGGGATCGTCGAAAGAAGAATTATTCCTTCCCTGCGATGTGGTGGTAATATCCCAAGTCCGGGGATAGCTGACGCAGGAACGGATTCATGCTGTGGCACTTTCTTATAAGTTCTTTGACAGAATGCCCCATTTCGGGACCTAGTCAGCTGCACATTCATCTCTAGAATAAGAAGGGCTTTCGGAAGAGAAGACGGCCTTTGATTGAAAGGCAACTAGTGAAGATGCATCGGAATGCCCAGAGGGTGAATCAATAGGAATAGAATCCGCAAAGTAACAAAGATGAGAAGAAGCGGTGAAAGGTCACTGATTTCCCGCAGCTAAATCTAAATAAGTTAAGATCTTGGCATCCCAAAGGAAAAAGGCCTTTATGCCCAAACCAACGAGGTGCGTAGCAGTCACGATTTTTTATTAAGGGAAAATGGATTGAGGCCCAATCTTCGCATCTGGGCACGAAGGCCTTAGCTTAAAAAACCGAGGTATCATCTTATAATGCCACATCTGCTTTATGCCCCATGAATGTTGAATCAGAATCGGACAAGGGCTGAACATGCTGAATCTTTCCCCGGCTAGGCTGCTAGACTAGAAGAATCCCCTGCACATGAAAAAGAGAAAGAGGCGGAGTAACGGCTTTGAGGGAGAGGCCGAAATTAGGATAGCCTTCAGGGACATGATTTGGCTCGGACGCAATTAATATAGTAAAGGTTAGAGCACCAGCATGTACTCCTTTGAGATAGCATTTGGTCTTAGGATTGGTACTGACCAAGTGATCAGAGGCGGGTGCAACGTGCTAGACCTAAAACTTCCCGTTGGTCACCTAATCTTTTGGGAAAACTTTGAGTCTCTCTTTTGGACTTCTGGAAAGAGAGTTCCTCTCTCCGTTACACCCATAATGGAGTATGCCAATTCTTATCTGAGGGTGAAGGTACTCAAGTTTACTGGCGAGATTTCTCTTAATATTCTTGCTGACTTTTCTTATGAAAGAATAATAACTCCCCTTGAGGGCCTAAAGGTGTTAAAACAACTAAAAAACGAAATGAAGCTAATATAAACAAAAAAAGAAATTCAAGCAGCAGAAAATGCTTAGGTCAAGGTGCCCTCTTGGCAGACTATGACCAATTGGATGGTTAGAGAACAGGGCTCCCCCCAGTATATTTATTCGCAAGCACCTTTCTTTCGCCAGCAATGGGGATCTATCATTACTCTTAACATTTATCGTTGTCGAGAACGATGCGGGTGGCATCTACAGCTCGGGTCAACCACTCTTTTTCGTTTATGGTTTCGTATCTCAACAAGTGCAAAGATAGCCAGATTGAGGGGCCCTCTGGGGTTATCGTAGGGAACTCGGGTGTATTCCCTAATGTCTTGATATTGAAAAATCCTAGGCAATTGGCTACCTATAGTATAAGACCAGGCACCTAAGATACTCATGGTGGCGAGAGGCTTCTATTGAATTATTCAGAGGTTGTACTCGCCTTGAGCCTTTTGCCAAACGATTGAGAATACCTTTCAAAATCTCTGTTAGGCACTCATCGTTAGAGAGTCGGGCTGCACATACCACTAGAGCTCCTCTTATAGCTTCATAAGAGAGGCTGGGGTGTCATAAGTATACTGGGTGACACTGGACCTCTGTAAGAGCCAATTAATATACTGGGCCCGGATTAATATACTTGGCGGGTGTAGGCTAATCCAATTTCTTTTGTTGCATGCGGACGAATTAATATACTTGACTGAAAACAAATTGAAGCTAAATAACAATCTGCACTACTTGCTTACAGGATCCGAACTGTGGACTTTTTTACCTTTCTGTCTAGCTTGAGTTATCTGATAGTTCTCTCTCCTCGGCAAAGTGGATAGGAAAGAGTGAAGCTTCAATTCCACTAGCTAAGAATAAGGAGAGTTAATCTTTTGAGCCGAGCTCTCCCTGACTTGAAAACGACTACAGTGCCCTCAGAGATATAGGGACCGCCATGCTCGTCCACTTTCTTGATAAACGACTCGATGCATTTTCTCTTCCACTATTAAACAAAGGACATATCAAAAAGATCTATTACTAAAAGGAGAGGAGATCATCCTGTGGTTACCAGATGATGGGAATAACAAAGCAGAAATTTTGAAATGAGCACGAAATGTCAATAAATTCATTCTCTCATTATTCGTTATTTCCGGGTCTTTTCATTGCATTCACTTACAACAAGAAACAACCACCAGCACCAGCGTTTGGTGCAGCACTTGCATTTTGGTGCATTCTTCTTCCTTTCCTTGGTCTTTCGTTCCGTCATATTCCTAATAACAACTCAAATTACAACGTATTAACCGCTAATGCACCCTTCTTTTATCAAATCTCAGGGACATGGTCTAATCATGAGGGTAGTATTTTATCATGGTGTTGGATCCCAAGTTTTTATGGATTCCTTCTTTGTTACCGGGGCCAAAGCAATGATGTCTCAAAACGAATAGGCTCTAGAGAAACTTTTCTTTTTTCCTTTGTCTCGAACTTCGTGAAGAACTCCATTATATCTCAAAAAAGCGGGGCTGCGCTACTGGGAATAGAATGGATTCGTCCCGCCCTTGTTGATTCTGAACTTCGTTCGCGAAGGAACCGGACTTTTGACGGGCCAGCCCTTTTTGATGCGCCGCTTTACCCTGGAAGGAAAATGAGCTTTGCTCTTCTGGGCGCTGGGCGCTCCCGTGGTTCGCGAGAAGGAAAAAGGACTACTCTTTTGTTGCATCTGGCACGAGATGAAAAAGAGAGAGCTCCGTCTATCCGCTGTTCATCGATAGACTCCGCTCTTGGCATTGCTTTGTTTTTCTCTCCTTTCCTATCAGCGAGTTCCGATCCTTTTGTTCGAAATTTCTTCGTTCGTACCGAACCGCTTGCAGAATCAAATCCTGTTCCACAAGATCCTATATCAGCTATACATCCTCCTCGCATTTATGCCGGAGACGTCGCCAGTGCTATGGGCTTTGGCTTATGTAGATCAAAAATGCTGAATGGGATTGTGGCACTCCATTCGCCGCCAATGCGGAAGTATGCCGAGAATGGAACGCTGCTTCGCTCTGCTGGATGCGTCGGATCCCATCATATAAGAAGCTCGCTCTTTACCCGATCATTCAAACATTTTGTGGGCGGCGCGCCTGCTCTATTGTTGCGTAGCAATAGAAGCCTGCATTAATATACTGGATCGCTCGCTCCTTCCTTCGGGCTAAGGCTCCTTGACGTCTTCGGGCGCCTCGACCCAATCTCTATGCCACACTGATGCCAAGAAGAAGGACTAGGCTGCTTCACGGGCTACTGCTTTCTTTGCGCTTTTTTGCATTCCCCTCTCACTTCTTGAGGACGTTGCATTCTTCACAATAATCA
This sequence comes from Allium sativum, assembly GCA_030737875.1. Taxonomy (NCBI): domain Eukaryota; kingdom Viridiplantae; phylum Streptophyta; class Magnoliopsida; order Asparagales; family Amaryllidaceae; genus Allium; species Allium sativum. Next base: position 46,528 of record JASFAX010000871.1, on the reverse strand, counting down.
ATCCTGTACCATTCTCAATGGGAAGGAGGAACTCGTTCATCGTCATCATATCAGGAAAGAAGGCATGAAGAATAGGGCACTATATGATGTGACGGAATAGCCCCCTGCTCACAAAAGATGGAAGCAGCCGGTTGAGGTACCGAGATTGCCCGGGAGACGCAGTCAAAAGGCGGCCAGGTTCGCAAGAATGTCCATGTGTGAACATTGCTTCATTCATATCACCTAGAAAACTAGAACGTTCCAACAACGTTCGATGAATTTGCGCGCCAGACTCGTATGGGATGAGAATACCAATCTATGTTTCTTCAGGCGAGTGGTGAACCTGAGAAGCATAGAAATGAAACGGATCGAACTATCTTATTTGATTAACTTAGATCCACTATTATAAACATTCTGGCGGCGAAGTTTTCTTTTTCATTCACAAATCCGCCCCACCTATGGATTCTGCGGATTGCAAGCATGAAATAACGCTTTTTGGCAAAGCTACCTCTGGAAAAGACGAGATCCCAGATGGCCCGGCAGATATGAAGTTCACTATCTTCGTGGTTTTCAAGATGAGCAGATTTTGAGGACACAACAAGTCCCAATTAATATACTGGGCCAGAGAAGACTCCTTTTTTTGGCACCAAGTATGAATCTATCTCGACGCAAAGCTGATTGATCTATCTAAAATTCTTCTCTTATACGATAATACCCGGCGCACTAGCCATACGAGTCTGGGGGTACCAAAGTTGGATTGTGGAGCTACCGGATGAGACTGGAAATTGAGTGGCAAGCTTCGCGGATAATCTCATTACCTTCACGAGCAAGATCACGTCCCTCATTACGAGCTTGTACACACGCTTCTAAAGCGACTCGATTAGCTACCGCTCTTGTCCCCAATATAAATATAATAGCATTTCCGGTGCCCTAAAGTTCCTCCACCGAACTGTAGGACGGAATCATCTCCAAAGATTTCAGTTAGGGCAGGCATATGCCAAACATGAATACCCCCGGAAGCCACGGGAATAACACCTGGCATAGAAACCCAATCTTGAGTGACGACAATTTTCTATTTCTTTTCTTTTTTATATTACTTTTTCAATAAAATCATCACGTAATAAATCAACAAAACCTAAAGTCATCTCACGTTCCCCTTCCAGTTTACCTACTACTGTACCAGCGTGAATATGATCTCCACCAGACATACGTAATGCTTTAGCTAGTACACGAAAATGCATACCATGATTTTTCTGTCTATCAATAACTGCATGCATTGCGCGGTGGATGTGAAGAAGTAGACCATTGTCTCGGCAATAATGAGCCAAACTAGTATTTGCAGTGAATCCCCCGGTTATGTAGTCATGCATTACGATAGGAACTCCCAATTCTCTGGCAAATACAGATACTGGAATCTTAGACTTCACATGTACCCGCAGTTGCATTCAAGACCTTTGATTTCACCTGTTTCAGCTTGCGCTTTATAAATAGCTTCAGCACAAAATAAGAAACGGTCTCTCCAACGCATAAAAGGCTGGGAGTTCACATTTTCATCATCCTTGGTAAAATCAAGCCCACCACGTAGACATTCGTAAACTGCTCTACCGTAGTTTTTTGCGGATAATCCCAATTTTGGTTTAATAGTACATCCCAATAGGGGACGTCCATACTTGTTCAATTTCTCTCTTTCAACTTGGATGCCGTGAGGCGGGCCTTGGAAAGTTTTGGAATAAGCAGGGGGAATTCGAAGATCCTCTAAACGTAGAGCTCGCAGGGCTTTGAAACCAAATACATTACCCACAATGGAAGTAAACATGTTAGTAACAGAACCTTCTTCAAAAAGGTCTAAAGGATAAGCTATATAAGCAATATATTGATTTTCTTCCCCAACAACGGCCAAGTATATTAATCTGGGTGGTAGCATCGTCCTTTGTAACGATCAAGACTGGTAAGTCCATCAGTCCACACAGTTGTCCAGGTACCAGTATCAGATTCGGCGGCTACCGCAGCCCCTGCTTCTTCAGCGGGAACTCCGGGTTGAGGAGTTACTCGGAATGCTGCTAAGATATCAGTATCTTTGGTTTCGTAATCAGGAGTATAATAAGTCAATCTGTAATCTTTAACACCAGCTTTAAATCCAACACTTGCTTTAGTTTCTGTTTGTGGTGACATAAGTCCCTCCCTACAACTCATGAATTAAGAATTCTTACAACAACAAGGTCTACTCGATATAGATTAGGCGTGAATGAAAACTTTGACAAAAATCTTTCAAAAAAATATTCAACTAATATTATCGTAAAAGATTTTTTTCTAAATTTGGAACAAGGACCCTGATTGATTTGGTTCTGAATCCACAACTTCCAAGTATAGCACATCCCGAGAGTGTGACCCAGACGCCGAATGATCATGGGGGTAAGGGCAGTCATTTAGATTGTCCGTCATGTCCGCCTGTTCAGGGACGGTGATTGGGGGACGACAACTGTAAGCTCTATTGTGCTCGCTTGTTTAGGGTAAAGGGCTACTCATTCCCATTACAGTCAATCAGTCATCCCAAGAAAAGTCCTATACAAAACACCGGGCTGGTTCCTAATACGCGAAGGATACTCTATTTATGACATTTGTTTTTTTTTCCAGAATATATTGCTCTAGCCTAGCTAGAGGAACATAAACACAAGGAGACATGATAACGAGGATCGGAACGAAATCGAATGTCATCAAGCAATTCAAGGATTCCAGTTTCACAATGTGAAGGAAAACTCCCTGCTTTTTCATCAAGGAGTTCTCGCAAGCCCCTTTGGAGCGCTTTGCTTGACCTGATCGTTGTGCGGCTGGTGGTGCGTTGAGCAGCTCTGAGTTCCGTTTGCCGGGCCCCTGACGGTAGGCTATACAGCAGAGACTTATGCTGTGCGCTGCCAACAACTGCGATTCATTCTTGGCTCCCGCTAGTAGGGCTAAACAACTGGACCATTGAGTAACTGCTCTCTAAGACTACTGAACGACTAGCCAATGAATATACTGGGGGGCTAGACCATTGTTCCACGGGGATTCTTACTCCACTGCAGATACTGACCTTCTTTCTTCGAGGAGCACAATCAACAGCACTTCCAACGCCTTCATCGGAGCAAAAGCGGGCAAGGGAAGTCGCCTTTGAAATTGTTGTAGGATCCGCCTGGTTCTTGGACGTATTTCACAGAAGTCTACATCCCCTTCCAAGGTCCCAAGGTGCTTGCCTAGAGACAAAGTAGATGGGATTTCAGGCTAACTTAGGCTTTGTTGGTACAACACCTAACATAGTAATATAAGATGGCATAGACGAATCCCGCTTTATTTTCTCAAAGAGAAGATTCGGAAGATGACTATTTGTAGGAAGTGGCCCAGTATATTAATTCGGTTGTCCACTGAAAATGAGTCCGGTTACAGAGCTGATTCACCAGGCAAGAGGCCAAGTATATTAATCCGGGCCCAGTATATTAATTGATCGTTGCTGCTCATGGTTATTTTGGCCGATTGATCTTGCTAGTTTCAACAATTCTCGTTCTCTTCTTGGTGGCCTGTAGTAGTAGTGTGGTTCACTGCTGTATTTTTACTATGGCTTTCAACCGAAAATTGCAACCAATCTCTAATTGCAAGGTCGTCTTATTAAGACTTGGGCCCTTGGAAGTAATGCATGAACGTAACCCTCGCTTCGCACCTAGCGGCTGTAGAAGTTTCATCTACAAATGGATATTTCGTCTTAAAGTGGATGACTGGTAAAAAGAACTTGATTCGTCTGGATCAGGAACGCCGGCGTATTTCGGATGCGACCCGAATTAGAGAAATTCTTCTTTCTCGATGGTGCATGATATCTGTCTTTTTTGGCCAAATTCTTAGTTTTGCAAATATATCCCCAATTCATTTCTGGAGAAAGCATCTTCCTAACTAGTTGAGTGAACCTAAGTTATTTTCGGGTCGGATAGGACAGGGTAAAGAAGTCACAACAGAGGCAACAGCCCTAATGAATGAGGCTTAAACTGCAAATATTCTTTTTAACATAATACCCCTCTTGATGGTCTGATTACATAATAGATAGATGGATCACCAGTTCCATTGCTTCCCCGAGCATACCTAATTCGAATTAGATGGGATGAACTCGTCTGCTCCTTGACCCTTGACGTCGCACCTTCCCCCAATTGATCGGGGTCGCCTCGTGCATTAACCTGGGCGAATGAATGAAAGTGCTACTTTGATGCGAGTGAAGTGATAGAGTAAGATAGGCTAGAGTCGGCCTGCCTGACTGTTATGATAGTAGGTACCGATGGTGTAACTGATGGATCTGTCTCGTCCCAGCACTCGTTGACTCTTCCCTGCACTTCACTCCTTACTGGCAAGAAGAACGACTACTTTTTTTTATAACCGAAGAAGAAATTGATGCTAGTTACATGCTCACCTACTTGATTGATTACCTTTATTTATTATTACGAAACCAGCAGTCATTTCTTTCGATAAAGCACGATACTCGGTAACTGGGGCTAAGTACAGTAAAGCAAGCAATAGAAAGAGTTTCAGTCGTATAATTCATGATTGAGTCCAGTGAAGCCGGATATTACCAACTGCGAGTCAAAATCCTAAAGTAAGACTTTCTCGCTATATGATCATAGGACGGAAAAGGTAGCAAAGGAAGGAGCTAGCCATAGACACGGGAGAGTCAGGCAAGTCTCGGAGTCGGGATTAGCTAAAGCATTCGAGAGAGCAAAGCACGATTGGAATCTCTCCTACTCATAAGAACTACTACATTGATTTGAGTCCCGAAAAAAGAAGAGTCTAGGCTAGCAACTACATTTCTCACAGACTTTGGGGTGACTACTGCTGCTCCTGGACTGAACTCACGTACGATCTCATCTCGCTGCGCACCTGTCTTTTTGCTTGTCTTAGTGTGATAGCTACCCTGGTTTGATACCTTCCGCTAAGATAGGTGCTTGCCCCAGTATATTAATTGCGGACTCCTTCCTTAATCACCGGTATCGCAACAAAGAGAGATAGGGCTCGGAAAAGAATGGGCACTTCAATTGACAACAGAAGGATCATTTGTTCATCTTTTCGTATAGGTAGCGTAGCTCCGGGAGGTGCGACTAAAAGGAGCGGAGTTTATGCCAAAAATCCCAGGTTTTCTCAAACTTTGGAGATTGAGATGAAGTGGTTTTTTTTATATAAGATAGTGCCAGTGGTCCGGTAAGAGGGTAAGGTATTGGTCTTGGTTCCTCCTACATATCTTTCTACAAGGCATCAACAAACCAAACCTCTTAGAGATGAGAGGAATTCCTTCTTCCTGTTGGAATTCATCATGCCCATGAGATATTTAGTCATCCCACAGCACCATTTCCAGATCAGTATGACAAGGGCCTCACCTATTATTACCCTTAATGTCCTACTTCTTTCTCTATCATTCTATCTGAAAAGTGAAATTACGGGGACACCCGAAAGCCTTTCCCAATTAATATACTGGTGAGACCGGACTCAGAACATCTAGAAAGAGCAGCTCACCTGCGGTTCCCGATGCTATACTATCTATCCATGGTATTAAAAAGACAATTCGATAGTGGAGTTGCTTCCAAATGAGCATCAAGGCAAGGCTCCCCCAGATGATTATTCACCGGAATCGGGCATTTTATTGAAAATAACAATAGGAATAGTAAAACCCAGCCGTATTACTTACTATAATTAATAAATAATCTGCGAACTCCACACATAGTTTCTAGTCCAGATTATTATGCAGAGGACTTAGCTTATTAGGATATCCGCTTCCAAATCAATAGTAGTGATCGTTATAGGGCTAGCGACATCCATCCCATAGAGATCAAAGCCCGGTCATTGGCACGAGTCAACTATTAGATGCTGCTTAGGCTGAGTAAGCTATTGGAACAAGGAGTGTTGCTTTGTTCTGTCAGTAGTGATGGAATATACGGGTCTTTTGCCGGGTTCCCGATGTGCTCGACCGATAGAGGGAGGGGACCAACGCGACAACCAACAAGGCCACCCAGCAGGTGAGGGCAGTAAGCTGAAGTGTGAAAGGTAAATAGCGCACCCGAGAAATCAATAAGATGAGTAGTGATCCGGGAAGAACGCCAACCCATCCCCCGAAGCGAAGAAAAGTATTAGATCACTCTATTGCAGAAGGTAGGTCAAATCAATGTGAAAGAAAGCCCGGCCAAACTCTTCTTTTTAGTATGATCCCTAGACCTGAGGTCTTCACTTCAATTGCTCAGTCCAAGTCCAGTATATTAATTATTGGCAATTTCATTGAATAAGTATTGGTTGTCGTAGAATAGACTCCTCCCGCTCACAATTAATATACTGGCGCCTAGCATTATTTCAGTCATTGCTTCCGGTATCCAAAAGGTAGATTGAGAAGAGGAAGATCCGTTATTGTCCTTAACCGTTTCCCCTACTCTCCCTATAGATGAGTAATGGGCGGACTTTCATTAATATACTGGGGTCTCTAACTAGAAAAGTAAATGCACCGGCAGTCGGATATCAATAATCACTTACCCCGCGTTAGTAGAGTGAGGAGTGAACGGAAAAAAATACAGTTGTCAGGAGGGACCTCCGGCTTAGACATTAGGCATGAGAATCGGCTTTTATCTTTCTTAGAAAACAAGTCATTCACTCACATCCGTTGATTGCGGTGCGCCATACACCAAGCTTGTTTCAGAGCGGATGTCAGGAGTGGAAAGGAAGAGTTGTACCGAGGTGCATTTTTTAAGCTCGAAAAAGAACAATTTCAAATACTGAACTGAAAAATGAAGAATACCATCATCGAGTCAAGTAAATATCCTGCCGTAGTTTTAGTATCGCTTGGAAAGAAAGCCAAAAAACTCTCAATCAAGCCCTCACACCCGGTAGGTTAAAACCCCCATTTTCCAAAACCTCTACCAAATATATAAAATAAAATAAATTAAAGCAGGGGCATCCTCTTATCTTGTTCGTATTCTAGTTAAAACCTCTTCTGATAGGTAGGTTCCTATCCTTTATCTATCAGCAAATGGATGAAATTCACTTGTCAGAATCCATATACGGAACTACGTAAAATCAGGCCATGGTCGCAGCATCTGAAATCGTTTGTTCACCCGAAAGTAAGTCCTCTCTCCACGCTAAAACGCTAAATCATTTTGGCTCTTTCACACAGCATCGAGGGCTTTTTCATAAGAAGCAGCACTCTATTGTCCACTTCGATAGCTTTCAAGAGTATCTTTCATACCCGGGGTCTCCAACCCCCTCTTTCTGGCGGGCCTTCTTTCCTCTGCTTCCTTGTGCTTCTGAGATCGCTAGCAATTTGCCATTGACTGATTCACTAAGCCAAGCATTGGAGCAAGCTAGGAAGACCGCTTTTTCCATCATCCAAGTCCATCTCCGGCCCCCTTCTTCCTAAAGCCCCGCTCCAGCCTGCTCCTTTATCTGTCTTATAGTCGGCTCCCCATTCATCTTCTGTCTCCGGTGCCTTTCGGGAACGTCTCTCTCCGCTACTCCCTTTTTGCTCATAAGTAAGTAAGCTCTTCTCCACGGCATATTTTGACTCTTACCTTCGCCCAGTATATTAATTGGAAGGTGGCTCTTCTTCAGAGCTACGCTTCCTTCATTCGGTTTCTGGTTCTTGGCTGAACCAACCAGTAGGTCCTTCGACCCTCAAAGCAATACGGTATGCTGTCCAGCAAACGCAAATGCAATTCGTGCTCAGAAAAAGTCAGCTCGAATATTGCCTCAGCTACGCTACCTCCTTCACTCTATATCGTAGAGACAATAGGTTAAACTCCTCCATGTACTCTCTCATAGAGATTTCAAAATAAAAACAACCGATTCTGAAACTTATTTAATAAGTCCGCTTCGACATCACCTGGTAGAAATGAATCCTTAAACTTAAGAACTTCTTGTTCTCCGTAGCGCTTCTCCTCCTGCTCCCTCTTCTGTCGTACATGTGCTCACCATAAGCCTCAACATCCGCTTTAAGCCCGATGACAGAAACAGTGGCTCTGGAGGAAGATCAAAAGCCCGTCGCCCTCACTTGAAGACGAAAGATCAAATTCGATTCAAAGATCGCCTCCAGCAGGGGCTCAAGAAGTGGAAGTTGTGAGATGGAAAGAAGACCCAGCAAAAATAACAGAATCAGGGATCAATCCATACGCGGCTTGCCTTTGACTACGCATTGTCAGTCCTTCCTCTTCCCGTTGGTCACCTTCGGTCCCCAATTAATATACTGGCGCCTTCCTTCTAGCTATATACGCTATATCACAATGACTTCTATCTAAGAATTATTCAAACTCAACTGCTACACACGCTTCGCACCTCTATCCCGGATGATCATGAGAAGGACAATGAATTGGGGACCGTATCGAAACCTTGAGTCTGCAGCTCCCTCCTTCCCCCAGCGCATAAGAAACAAAGCTTCGCACCCCAGTATATTAATTGCGGATCAGATTGGAATAGGATTCCCCTTATTGAGCAGGCCTAAGTATTATTGCCCTTGTTTGTTCCATCTCCCGTTGATACTACCTCAAGTCCCCCCGTTGGTCTACCTCAAGTCAATACACATACAGCTATACAGTAGTTCATTAGTTCGCTACACGCACCCCGACTTATTCAAGTTGCTTCCCCGTCCCAATTAATATATGCTTCGCACTTCGCCTTATTATTAATACCGGATACCTTCGGAAGCAAGTAAACAACCTCCTCTTCGGGATTGGTCTACCACCTCTGAACTGTCGAGTACGGAACAGGCCTGGGTTTGATTGGAGGTCTCCTGTAAAAGCCGAGTATTGGCTTCTAGATGGAATAAGGCATGATAGGTGGCATTCCTGTTCTCTTACTTACGAATAGAGCTCCCGCACCTCGGAACAACAAGGGCTTCGCACCTCCAGCTTCGCTAAAACACTGGTGCATATGTTTCGGGGAGGGATTTTACCCATGTTAAGGATAGACAGCTAGCCGGAGTAAGTGCCCACTTTTAGGTAACTTAGCTGCTCCTATGATTCTCTTGCTCTCGGCCTTGGCAAGTATATTAATCTGGGGCTCTGGAGACTGATCTCATTCGTATTCCGAGAGTCTATGATATAGCTAAGAGCTACTGCATAACGACTCCCGCTGGTAGCTCCTTAACAGTCGCACGTCACTTCGCTCCCCCCTTATTTATCTAGTCGAACAAGCCATGATTCAATTAGTTGATGGAAAAGACTCTTTTTTTTTACAAGAAAGCACTACCAACTAAAATAATAATAATAATGCTGTCCTTTCTTTATCTGTGTGGGGTTGGCGAGTTCACTCTCTTTATAGGATACGTCAAGCCTGCCTTGAATCTTAATCACTTTTTCCATTATACAACCCTGGCCTCTGGACACACGGGAATTTCCTCTAAACCAAAGCAACCACTTCTATTTTCTTTACACAAGTCCCTGACTCGAGAATCATCTCTGAGGCAGGTTTTTCCTAAAAGTATTGTCGGATAAATATTTCTGTGATGATTAGGATTTTTCTCCCTATTTGTGTCTTAGGTCCATGTGCGAATGAACTCTCATGCAAATCAAGTCATTTCTAGACGTTAGTCTAGACAATTCTCCTTCTGTCTCCTCATAAGTAAGGGGGGATCTGACTCTCGATTCCGAAGCGTAGAAAGCTTATGAGTTTACTCCTTTTTTTTTATATATTAATTCGTTTACTACTTACTATTTGGTTTTGGTTTTGGTTGGTGTGAAGCAGGTCGTTCACGAAATTCCGTAGTGGTTGCAAGTAATATAATTCCTACCTAATTGGTATTATGAGATATAACAGATGTTGTTGTTAGCTCCTTGCCTGATCAGTTATAGTACATCCCTGACGGCTTCGCTACTTCGGCTGCTTAGCAATCACGAGTTCCTTTTAGTAGCTCCTTAGGTATGGTCCCGTAGACCGCTTTCCTTTTTATGGGTGATGTCCAGTTACTCTCATTTCATTGATCTTTTTTTGTTGAAATAATATTTGATCAAGCATCCATTCTATTTCTCTCAAAGAGAAAGCAGACGCCAGTTCTTCACCAGATTTCTTTCTCAATAGCACGAGAATGAGTGATTTATTAGACATATGATCCGACTGTGGTTCCGGGAGCTATGTATACATGTCTTAGATCCGGTATGTTCTCTCGCGGACAAGAACGAGCTACTCCGATCATTAAGGAAATTTCCTTCCGACTTGGTATACTAGGCTAAGAATAGTTTGGAGAGGTCGCTCCTTTTAGTCGCACGTCACTTCGCTCCCCTCCTCCCGTAAAAAGATTATAAAAACCTGGAAGAAAAGAAAGTAATTTATTTCACACCTAATCTTCGTCATTCCACAACCTCGTCTCGTATTCTCATTATTAAAAAAAAACCAGCTTAGAAGTGCTTACATTCCCAATCGGAGTGAATGCAGCATGAGTCGCTCTAGCCCTAAATTTCACATTGACTTACTTAGTGACAAAGTGATCTAAATAGGGGATGCTAGAAAGATATAAGGGCGTAGCACGATCATGAAAACCGCTTTGCCTTAGTAATGGGGGCATAGGCATAGCTACTTCACCAGGCCTTGCCTTCCTACCGTGCTTCCTTTCGACTGTAAGTAGAATAAGGAAGAATTTTGGCCCTCATCCACAAGAATTGCGTAGATAAGAGCATTCTCCATGAGCCCTGCACAAAAGCTCCTTGCTCTTCTGATACAAGTATGGTTGGATTTCATGCGATTAACCACCTCTTATACGAGTTATTGCACAAACTAATCGGCCTATAATCCTTCAACCGAAACCACGAAGGTGGCCTTTAGACTAATAATAGCGCCGTCATGGCAATGAGACTCAGCATCCATAGGCAAAAATGTATGTCGAGAGAGCCTTCGGGATTGATTCGTCGTGGTGAATCCGATTCGTTTTTCTATCTACGGTTCTTTCATTACGAAAGCCCATCTTTATCCGAAATAAGGCCCCCCAGTATATTAATTTGGGTGTATTTTTCAGGTAAATGCGCATTCCTAAGCGTAACCCGGCACATTAGGGGGAGTGCTTGTTCTCCGTAGTTGGGCACGTCAGGAGAAGGATCCGAAGAATGGCGTAGGTGATACCGATAGGGATACGCGACAGCAACGGCAAGGCACTCTTGACCCCGGTCGGTACGAATGAGACTGTGCTAGAGATCGCAGTGAGCAAGTATGCCTTGTTGACTGGGTGGTGAGAAACAAGGATGAGTCACTCAGGGAGCTAGTATATTAATTGCCAAGCTTCAGCAACTAATGCCTGGGCTAACTTCTTGGGGCAAACTGAGTATGAGATCGATACTGGTTAACGCCACAAGTGCTCTGCCATTGGTCCACACACAGAGTCATCAGGTAAAGTCAGAGCTTGGAATGAGATCAGAAGAGGCGCCTATGTTTATACTTGCCAGTACACCCAGTATACTTATAGGCTGTAGGTGCGTAGCGTAAGGTAGCAGGAATAGATCTACTAGGCCTTGAGTCGGGTTTGAGAACTCCTCTCCCCCCTCACTACTCTCTTTGGTTCTGCCTTTAAGAGGCCTGTAGAGGGATCATTTTCACTGAAAACTCTTCTCAAAACTCTTCTCCCCTTCCTTCGTCAATAGCTCCCTATTAATCTACTGCTTGACTTAAACAAGTGACCTCTTTTCTTTCATCTGTGAGAGAATGTCTCTAATTCACTCTCGGATCTAACTCTCTTTCTTTTTCTTTCGGGCTTAGCCTAGCCCCGTGGGAAGAGTTAGTAATTGATATCCATATTCAAAGGCGGGTATTTCCACAAAACAAAAGCGCTAGACCCCTGGTCCTTTACTTTAATCAACAAGGCTGCTTTCCCTGCTAACCCTTCTCGCCAAGGAAAGAAGTCCAATAGCAGCTGATCAACAATCAATAGAATAAGCGAAAGGTTCAAGCGGCTCTCTCATTTCTCCATCTGCAGCCTTCGCTCTTTCACTCCGACAAAAAGACCTTGGCATCGCACTTAGCTGCTTTAGCCGACTTAGGGCCCTTTCTTCTTCTTCATACGCCCTTTCTTCTTTCGTTTCGTTTTTCGTGGTGTCTTTTGTTCCAGTGGTGGAAATGGAGCCTTTTACGCCAATTTTATATTTCTTTTTTTTATTATATTAGTGCCGGGTCTTCTCTCGGGCAAACTTACCTGCCCACCCGTTTAGGGCCGGGACAAGACACAAGACAAGACAGAACCTGGGAGTCTGGATCACTGCTTTGGCACCCTTGAGTTGTGGTGCCTTCGTCGTAGCAGTGCCTTTCATCATAGTGGTGGAATGCCTGTGAAAGATATCTGAGGAGAAAAGTTGGAGAAAAGTTTTAAGATTTCGCCGTTGCAGGAGAAAGGTAGTGGTACCTATTGCATATCCGATTCTCCATTTCGTGGTGAGATCACTTCCGCAGAGCTTGATCTTTCCGAGGGAATTAATATACTGGGCTCCTGTCGGATAACTTGTCTAATTCCCCATTCTTGCCTGGATGGGCTACTTCTTCGTGGTGAGAACCCAGAGAATCAAAACGATCATTTTTTTATTTACAAAATGGTTGTCGCTCGGTGAAGTATGCCCCCGCCTCCCCTATCAATCGTTCGAAAATGAGTGGATTTCGTCCTGTGCCCAAAGCGGAGGGTGCCCATTGCCGTGAAAGCTTTGATAGCGACCTACGCCCTATTTGTTCATCTATCTCATTCCGGACTGCACGAGTCTTGTCGGGAGTGGCTATCACGATTCCGACTCCTGCTCCATTGTCATTGGTGGATCCGTCGACGAACAATCCTTCTTTCTTTAGTTATGGAGTAGACGGTTTTGAACGGAGAATGCAGAATAGAATCATCATCAGAATTGTATGATGCTATTCCATCTAGCTGGGGTTGGCTTTCTCTCACCAGGAAAGGGGGAGACCAAATAAAGCAGATGAATGGGGGAGCAATATTAATACCTTGCACGGACACCATTCCGAAGCAATGGAAAGAAGGCACCACAACGTAGTCAACTAGAAGAACAGGCAAGGAAGCGGCACGAATGTTTATAATAATTTGGGCAAGTTACTGTCTAAACATCAATGTTTTCATTCAAAATGACTTATAATTCATTTATCTATGTTCATGCTGTATGCATCTGATGTTCGTACAGCAGTATCCACGACTCCTTTTCGAGCGGGGATCTTCTCCTATCTATAAGACGCAGGAAATTTTATATTCTGTCAAAGAAAGTCCTTCACGTAAATTGCTTTGAATGGGTAAATCAATCATTTGTCCTTGGGGATCCGACATTAATCCTCTCATACCTACTAATTGATGTACCTGAGATGCATTTCCTCGAGCTCCCGAAAAAGACATTAGATGGACTGGATTAGATGGATCAGTCATCCGAAAATTAGGATTCATTTCTTGTCTCAAATATTCACTTGTAGCATACCATATCTCAATGGATTGACGTCATTTTTCTACCGCGTGTACATTCCCATAATGATGGTGTTTCTCCAAAATAAAACTTTGTTGTTCAGCATCTTGGACTAACCATCCCTTAGACGGTATTGTTAAAAGATCATCAATCCCTAATGAAATAGATGTAGCAGTGGCTTGTTGGAAACCCAGAGTCTTCACTTGATCCAGGATATGTGATGTATATGAACTTTCATTCCGAAATGATCTGGATTGGTCGACGAAATATGAACCGGAGACTGAATCTTGATATACCTCAGAACAATACATTTTTGTTACCACGAGATCTATTGGCTGCTGCGGATCATTTGATCGGAATGAAATTTGGAATGGATTTGACGATATGAATCACTTGAAAAAGAAACGTATTCGTTCTGTAGCAGATCTGTTACAAGATCAATTCGGATTGGCTCTTGTTCGTTTAGAAAATTCGATTCGAGGAACTATATGTGGAGCAATCCGACATAAATTGATACCGACTCCTCAAAATTTGGTAACTTCAACTTCATTAACAACCACTTATGAATCCTTTTTTGGCCTACACCCTTTATCTCAAGTTTTGGATCGAACTAATCCATTGACACAAATTGTTCATGGGCGAAAATTGAGTTATTTGGGTCCTGGAGGATTGACGGGACGAACTGCTAGCTTTCGGATACGAGATATACACCCGAGCCACTATGGGCGTATTTGCCCAATTGACACGTCTGAAGGAATGTTGGACTTATTGGATCTTTAGCTATTCATGTGAGGATTGATCCTTGGGGATCTATAGAGAGTCCGCTTTATGAAATGTCTGAGAGATCAAAAGAGGCACAGATAATTTATTTATCACCAAATAGAGATGAATATTATATGGTAGCCGCAGGAAATTCTTTGGCCCTGAATTGGGGTGTTCAAGAGGAACAAGTTGTTCCGGCTCGATACCGTCAAGAATTTTTGACTATTGCATGGGAACAGATTCGTTTTAGAAGTCTTTTTCCTTTCCAATATTTTTCTATTGGAGCTTCCCTCATTCCGTTTATTGAGCATAATGATGCGAATCGGGCTTTAATGAGTTCTAATATGCAGCGCCAAGCAGTTCCTCTTTCTCGATCCGAGAAGTGCATTGTTGGAACTGGGCTGGAACGCCAAACGGCTCTAGATTCGGGAGTGTCTGTTATAGCTGAACGCGAAGGAAAGATCATTTATACTGATACTCACAAGATCATTTTCTCAAGTAATGGGGACACTATAAGCATTCCATTAGTTATGTATCAACGTTCCAACAAAAATACTTGTATGCATCAAAAACCTCAGGTTCAGCAGGGTAAATGTATAAAAAAGGGGCAAATTTTAGCAGACGGGGCGAGTTGGTGGGGAACTCGCTTTAGGAAAAAACGTATTAGTCGCCCATGGGAAGGTTACAATTTTGAAGACGCAGTACTAATTAGCGAACGGCTAGTGTCTGAAGATATTTATACTTCTTTTCACATACGGAAATATGAAATTCAGACTCATGTGACAAGTCAAGGTCCCGAAAGAATTACTAAGGAAATACCCCATTTAGAGGCCTTCGAAATTTAGACAGAAATGGAATTTGCTGGGATCTTGGATAGAAACCGGCGATATTTTAATAGGTAAATTAACACCTCAGACAGCGAATGAATCCTCGTATGCCCCCGAGGATAGATTATTACGAGCCATACTTGGCATTCAGGTATCCACTTCAAAAGAAACTTCTCTAAAACTACCTATAGGCGGAAGAGGTCGAGTTATTGATGTGAGATGGATCCAGAAAAAGACGGGTTCCAGCTATAATCCAGAAAGGATTCGTGTATATATTTTACAGAAACGTGAAAAGTGGGTGATAAAGTAGCTGGAAGACATGGGAGGTATCATTTCGAAAATTTTGTCTAGACAAGATATGCCCTACTTGCAAGATGGAACACCTGTTGATATGGTCTTCAATCCATTAGGAGTACCCTCACGAATGAATGTAGGACAGATATTTGAATGTTCGCTCGGGTTAGCAGGGGATATACTAAAGAGACATTATAGAATAGCACCTTTTGATGAGAGATATGAGCAAGAGGCTTCGAGAAAACTAGTGTTTTCCGAATTATATGAGGCCAGTAAGCAAACAAAAAACCCATGGGTATTTGAACCCGAGTTTCCGGGAAAAAGCAGAATATTTGATGGAAGAACAGGAGATCCTTTTGAACAACCTGTTCTAGCCTTGGTGCTACTTTCCGTCATATTTGATAGGATTTAGCTTCTTCTGGGCTAAGTTGCAGTTGCAATTAATATACTGGCCTCCCGTTGGTCGCCTATTGATTTATACTTTGAAAACGAAACCTGTCATGCCAAGTTTTTTTCGGCTTTTGAATAACGTTGTTAAGACTTTGCCAGTAAATTAATTCGAATTGTTCACTCTTAGTTGACCGTTCCGCTGGGGCCGTGATCCTTAAACCTATCAGCTTGATCAACCAGGTATTATTATCATTTTTTGATCGAAAACACACCTTTTCTATCTAATCTCTCTGAATAATTTGCCCGCATGAGTTTATCCTCCTCGGCAAGTCAAGGCAGCTGGAGCTCCAGTACTGCTTTTGTGCACTATGATCATAAAATATGTGCCGAAGAACAGGCTCCCTGCAGGTATTTGCAACAGGGTCAATGAGGTCTGCAACCTTGGTTATGTGCGACGCACCCCTGGTCTAGGATTGGGCCGAAACTGGGATACCCACGGGTCGTCCCACACCCTAATGGATCGACCATTATTCACTTGGAAACATAATCACTTCTCGAGCAGATTTTTCACCTTTAACATACCTTTCCAGCACCATGATGAAATAGAAGCCCCAGAGGCATGAAGAAAGGAAGCCAGGTACTTTGCCTTCAGGGCTCTTCCCCGGTCCACTCCTGAGGCTACATTCCAACAAAGTTTAGCAATTAATGCCCTATTTAGATCGAACATACGTCGTAATCCAAGGCCCCCACAACTGGTTTACAGATGGACTCCGAAGCCAACTCTTTATCCTGATATATCTCTTTGTATAGTTCCTCTGTTTATCTTCCTTGAACCCCCACCAGAAGTCCTTAAGGCTTTTCTCAATAGACGCACATAAAGATTTGGGCAACAAATAAGTGGACTAATATAAAAGGGGGCTGGTATAGCGGATGCAACTGCCCTAATAAGTGTAGTTCGTCCCGCTTGTAATAGAACTCGAGCTTTCCACCCTGAGACCCTCTTTAGCACTCTTTCCGTCGATGAAGGCCTCTAAAGGGCGCTTGGTTATAATAATTCTCCAAAGGAATTCCCTTGGTTTGTGGTGAAGCTTAGTCTTTTCGTTGGTAGTGCCCCAATTCCTATTCAACTATCCCGGGGCTATACTCTTCTTTGTCTGGGCCGTGTCAGTATGTTTTTTGGAGCCGGTTAGCTAAGGAATGAATAATGAAAAAGTAATTCATAGCAAGGAACGTTATACGTCGTAGTGGAGCTACGCAACCTCTAAGTATTCAATACACCGGAACAGCGGTGTTATCTATAGAAAGAAAGGAGCCTAGTATACCAAGTCCAGTATATTAAATGAATTGGGGAAGCAGTCTGACTGATAGTTCGGTAATAGGGGTCAGTTACGTTATTATGGGTCTAATGTTAGAAGGATGCCCTGATCAAACCCTATCGAAGCAGGTAGCGCGGCTGACTAGTAGGAGAATCCCGGATTCACTGATGGAATAGAGGTGCCTAGTATACCAATAATATATCTCTCAGAGTTGAATCACTTTCCCATTGGGGTTGCCGGAAATCAATTGTAGCTCGATTTGAAGACCTTATATAAGATAAGTCCCGGTCAACTTAATGATTTCTTAGGAGAAAGAGCAAAGTGCTGGAGAACTAAAGGCTCTAGGAAAGGTTTAACTAGCCGGTATGTTATGAATTAGTTCGCCAGGAGCAGGAGACTTATAGGCACACCGTACAAAGAAGACTCCAGTTGTTCGCCAGATCCAGATACTGGGTCGAGTGAGGATGTCCTGTTCTCCCGGGCCAAAGATGCCCTAAGGACTTAATCCGATTTAGCGGCTTCAACTGATTTGACAGTTTAGTATGCGGTTTAGTTTGATGAACAAAAACGTTTTCGTTCCAGAGTCCCCATCGGGATTGCCAGAAATCGGTGACGCAACAAGTATCAATTTTTATGAAGACCTTGTTTGAACAGTTCGACTACCGAGGATAATATATGGCAAAGTGCTTTAGAGCCCAGGGACAAAGAGAATAAGGGAGGTGCGTAGCGGGACGGGGGAACAAGTGTATGCGGCTGAGTCAAAGCAGAGAAATAGCCTTCTGCATTCATCAATGAGTCCGGGTAAGCCATAAATGTTAGCACACCTGACTTTTGAATAATAATCATTTCAAGGTGCGTAGCCGAATTGAAGAGCCCGACTACGTAAGAATATTGGTAACATAGGTTCGAAGTTCCATCTCAATAAGCGGAGCGTGAATAATCAATCTCGTTAACAATCAGTACCATCCTTAGTTTGTCTGGGGACCCAGTATATTCATTTCCGGTCTTAGCTTCAATTCATGGACAGCACTCGTTCCACTAGCTTATTCGTTGACAGTAATACCCTGCGTACCGCTATAAAGAAAGAGACCTGTCCCGGTTGCTAATAGCGTAATCTACTAAAGAAAGGAATTTCCCTTTGGACAATTTAGTTGAACCGATGTTGGCAATAAGGCTCTACTAAAGAAAGTACGAGTCTAATCTCGATTGGGTTGTTGTTCAGTCAACCTTTAAATACCAATAGGGATAACAAGCCTTACTATTCTATTGGGCTGCGCTCTTTGGACTTTTCAAACTTAGCGAACCCTCTCCCCTATTATATATTTGGAAAAAATGATGGCCGGGAATTATTATCAATTATCGGCCGCCCAATTAATATACTAGGCCTTTGACAACATCCGGTTCATCTGTTTCATTGGGTTGATCATCTGGGCTATATTCCGAGGACTGCTTGTCCAACATTTTTGAAATAAGAGTGGTCAGCAAGGCAGTTTTCTTTTGTTTAGTGAGGTATTGATTTCGCAAGCGCAGTTTCTTGACTTGAAAGCCTTTAAGTCTCTTGGTATTGATTCGATACCATCAAAGGAAGATTCGATACCAGGCTATTATCAATACTGGTACTCTACATTGATAATGTGTTTGATTCGCTACTAATATACTGGTAAGGCCAGAAGCACTTCCAGCACCAGCTACTATAGATATGAGAGATCTTCCTGCATATGAGGCCCTTGATTCGAATCTATCAGCTGTTTTTTCATACCTACTCATTACGCAAGCACCTTCTTTCATGTTTCTGTTCCTTTGCGTACCCTGCTGCGTTTTGGCCTGAGGGAATGCATCGTAATAGATGCTGCTTCGACTATCCTCTCAAAAGTCTAGGGTGCTAAGGCTGCGGCCAAGCCTGCACCCGTCATTCTGTCCCTCGGTGCTAACCTACCTGTTTCCCCCTTTGAGGAACTCCGAAGTACTCCTGAAGCTCCTCATGGTCACTTTTTCTCATGGGGAGTGAATTAAGGGGAGAAGGACACGGCACTACCAGGTGTATTTGACTTATCAGTACCTAAGGAGACGGCACTCCGGGAACCCCAGGAATTAATTAACCGTTCCGTAAGGACCCTGGGGAAGAACTTATCCGTTCCTAGGTAACCACTTATCAGTATCGAAGGAGACGGCACTCCAGGTTCAACTCATACCAGGTGCTTGCGAATTCAATCTCGAATCCAGTAATAGCATGCTCCAGCCCCTCATTATCAGTACCGAATCCTCATACCGGGAAGCCCAGGAAGAGAGTTATCCGTCCGTTGCTCTTTGTAACCACTTCTCAGGCAAGAAGCGAGATTCCTACACATATTCATCCCCTTGCGCAGTAGAGAAGGAGACTTTCGCCAGTTAATTAATTCCTGGGGTTGCTAGTAATTGATGGAATTGTTCATCTCAATAAGTTCTTCCCCGGTAGAGAATAATAGCTGCTTCTAATTAGAAATTAATAGGGCGTTATTCAACTATGAAATACAAAAGCGGAGAGAGGAGATGGAGAGCATAGCGCTTATTTGCTTATTTGAGTTGACTTGCGGGAGCAGCTGATAAGTCGGCAGCGTCCCACTACTCGCTTACTACACAGTAGGGGGCAGAAGTTTATCCCCATATATTAGCCGGGGCACGGAGCAGTTTTGATCTTACCTTTGAGTGAGGGGCCTCTCTCAGCCTCTGATCGGAAATCAAGCAGCTCTTGAACCAATTTGACAGCTGATATTAAACTACAGGTCCTGCGCCAAAGTGGGTTCTGAGCAATATACTGGGTTCTGGGCAATCAGAGGAGGCTTGCGCTAATGAATGAGAAGTGTAGGAGTGAGTTCCTGCCTTACCCGGACCTTCCCTTAGCTGGGAGATCTGATAGAACTGCTATAGAATCATAGGAGTGAGAAGATTTCAGTATGTGGATGCGCCTGAGAATCTAGGTAGTGCCTGCCGGGAGTTGGTGCTAAGTGCCCTCTAGCCCTTTATAATTCGGCAAAGAGAAGGCGTAACATCCATAGCTAGACTTGAGGCTGGACTTAACCCTGTGATGCTAGATCACAAATGATTCGGCTATGAGGCTAGAAATATCTACAAGCTGAATAACTAAAGTATCGAATGCTGCCAATGTTTATACTGGGAGCTATTAAACTAATTAATATAATAGAGTTCTTACTACTTGCCCTGAGAAGAGAGAAAAGTATAAAAGTCCCTCTATTCGCTTACGAACACAAATTAATATACGGGGTCTTAATATTATCTTCGAATTTCTCTAATTCACTCTGTTCACTGGATTTATGAAATGATAACAAGCCATCTTTCTTTCATCTCTTCTTAAACAACCTATATCCTCCTTCCCCACCATAACATTTCGTTTTTGATTTCATTCAGAGTACCACTACTTTTTCCACATCTTCCTTCGGGCATAACAGTATAGAAGATGATTTTATGAAATAAATTCAAAAATGCCACTCGACATCGGAAGTGGCCCAAACCTAGGCTGTGACGCTTCCTGTTGAGTACACAATTAAGACGTTCGTTTACTTTATTATTATATAGAAACTCGACGAGAAAGACAATTATAAAGAATGGGACTAAAGAGCCACTTTTTTAGATTTTATTCTTTAATATTGCAATAGCATCAACATGACAATAACATGACAAAGCGATATAGGCATTTATCCCATACATCAACCGAGAAAGACACACTAACAGGAGCGCGCTTCTTTATTCAAAACAAAATACTTGATGAAATGAACCCACATATAAAAGTGGGCTGGTCTGCTCATTATTTGTGTTCGTACATTTTTTCATTATTGCAATACAAATAACACCTCCACTATACTAATGATGGAGGGGATTCGCGCCGGATGGAACAAGGCGTTTTAAACCATATATTACTGTTGCTGGAATGAAACGCAGCCTCGGAACAGAATTATGCTGCTTGCTGGGCCCTGATGGTGGAACTGGCATTTTTGGGGGGAAGAAAGCGGCCCCCTTTTGCGAACTATATTTGAAAATGGATTGGTGGGCAGCATCGCTTTCCCTCGTGTAGCTATGATGCCATTCAGAAACAAGACAAGAAGAAGAAAAAAAAAGCAGTATAGTATTTCGCGGATTCTTGCCATCACTGGAAAACAAATTGAGCTGTAGGCATCAAGGTAAGGGACCGAGATTATATACTGCTGCAGAAGCGGAATCGAAGGGGTTGGTTGAAAGGTAAGGATAGCATGATTGACTGGTTGCGGGTCCTTTGGATCATGGGCCACAGCTACTTGAGTAGAGACCGCCGAACATCATTTGGACAGGCCTAAGCCCATATAGCCTCGGCCTGTGATAGGTCTGGGTACGACAGGGAAAAAAAATGGGAATAAGACGGTTCCGGTGAAAGTTTCTGAAACCCCAAAAAACGTAATTGGCCCTTCTCTCCTTCACTTTCCGAGTCATATAGGAAGATCTCTATTGCCACCTGTGTCCCATAACGAAGCTCTCCTTGCCACTCTATCTATAGCTATAGCTTGTCCGTCCCATCCAAGGTGCGTAGCGGGACGTCAATCTCGAACTCTTTTCCCGCGCCTTGCCTGCTTCTAGCATCTATCATCTCTATTGTCGAAGAGTATAACAAGGTGGACGTAAAGCCTGATTGCTCAAGTAAGTGTGGATTCAATATACCCAAGCCTAGTATATTAATTGCCGGCGCCTCTCTTCCTTCTTACAGCCAACCGTTCACTTCCTCTAACGAGCGAGGAAACTTCGTTCAACACTTACTACGTTCTTTCAAAACCGCTACGCACCTGAAAGCAAAGGTGTGGAATTGCCCTAGCTAACAAGTAAACGAGTGAATATTGCGAAAGTGAACGGAATGCTGTTGGCATCTTCGAGCCAACCTGGAGTTCTTCTTCCAGTAAGACGCGTTGTAGTTCGTAGGCTAAGTGAAAACGGGGAGCTACGGCTGATCGAAAAGCGAAGATAGGCGCATAGTTCAGTGATCTATCCACGAAAGAGGGAAGGTAACGATCCGCTTCTTTTATTTTAACAAGATAGGAAAAGAAAACGAGAACTACAGTTCGAGTGAGCGGCTAAGTAAGCAGAGCAGCTTCGCTACCTCGAGTTATGTATATAGAACTAATAATCAGTCTGATCATCTTTAAAACACCTAAGTCCTAACAAAGCTACCAACCTTCTTGTACTTCCAGACAAGTAAGGAAAGCCAGGTGCTGGTGTTGAGTTAAACAAACGGGAGTCAGATAATAAGAAACGAAAACAAATACTTTTAGGAAAAACCCGAAGAGATATATCAGGATAAAGAGTTTGTAACTCACTTGCTTGCTAAAGGTAGCGCTAGCTAAGGTAAACTTGAGCTACGGACTTAGGAGGCAGCTAGTCGCTTAGCGGAGCTCGTTCTATGGACAAGCTTGAGTTAGGCATCGATTGAAGAGCAAAGAAGAAGGCCAGTTAGTTATTACTAAGCCCAGGAACAAGTGCCCGGCGGACAAGCTGGCTTTGAATACTCCAGTATCTCCGGTTTCGGGATAAGATAGGCTTCTTTACCCATCCGAGGAGTTTACTTCTTGACCGATAGGGGAACGGCAGCATATTCGACCTAATATATAACTTCGGAGAATAGGCCAATATATCAAAATTCGGAGCCAGTTCACAACATTTGATAGCTAACGCTACCTTGCCTGAAGACATGGGATTGCCGTAGAAGTCACATGCCAAGCAAGAACTTGCTCCTTTCACTTCCCTAGCTGTAGATCGAGCAGGGCGAAATTAATATACTGGCGAACTAGCGTATGCGAGCTAGCGATTCCCAAGTGGTCGTTAATAGATAGAGGTTGCTTTCGTTTTCCCGGGAAAGATGCCAATACCGAAGACATCGCATGCTAGAAAGAATGTGCTTTCTGCGCGTCATTACGGTTACCTGTTCACTAGTAATCTGGTCGAAAAAGATCCCCAGTATATTATTACGGTAACAATCCCGATCAATTAGAGGAACGGAGAACTCATCTCCCACAATAAGCAACTATATAACTCTAAGGATCGTGTCAAATAATACATACTTTCGCTGTGCAACTTCCACCAGCAACCTTCTGAATGCTGCTAGGTTCGGGCCCCATTCGATTCCTTTTCTAAAGGAACTTTTATATAAAAGGAAGCCCCGAATTAATATACTGGGATCTTAGATATTTCTTCACGTTCTCTTAAAATTCCAAATATCAATAAAGCCGCAAGTATATTACATTTTGAAAGCTGAGTCTTCGAGAGGTCAGTATAAATATTGCTACCGCATTCACAGACCCTCCTCCTATCTACCTCCTATGGGTCCGCGGATTGCTGCCTGGGGCGAGGCGTGCCTACCACTTACTGTCTGACGGACAAAGGGGCCTACTCCAAGACCCGGGCAACACAATGTTTCCTCCACTCCGAAGGTCACCCTCCGAAAGCCATTTGTGAGAGGCCGCCCACTATACTCTCTCTCGCTTCGAGCCTTTATTCGCAGGAGGATGGCTTGAGACCAAGATCCCACCCCCAAAGGCCGATATCACGTAACCAAAAACCAACTGCCGGAAAGAAAGTTCCTTGCCCGCCAGAAACCCAATTCGATTCCATTGCTTGATGTCCGAGATTTGGTTATTCCCCCAGAATAGTTATCCGTTCCGGATTGCTCATTCATTCCGTAATAATCAATCTTCCGGGATCGTCGAAAGAAGAATTATTCCTTCCCTGCGATGTGGTGGTAATATCCCAAGTCCGGGGATAGCTGACGCAGGAACGGATTCATGCTGTGGCACTTTCTTATAAGTTCTTTGACAGAATGCCCCATTTCGGGACCTAGTCAGCTGCACATTCATCTCTAGAATAAGAAGGGCTTTCGGAAGAGAAGACGGCCTTTGATTGAAAGGCAACTAGTGAAGATGCATCGGAATGCCCAGAGGGTGAATCAATAGGAATAGAATCCGCAAAGTAACAAAGATGAGAAGAAGCGGTGAAAGGTCACTGATTTCCCGCAGCTAAATCTAAATAAGTTAAGATCTTGGCATCCCAAAGGAAAAAGGCCTTTATGCCCAAACCAACGAGGTGCGTAGCAGTCACGATTTTTTATTAAGGGAAAATGGATTGAGGCCCAATCTTCGCATCTGGGCACGAAGGCCTTAGCTTAAAAAACCGAGGTATCATCTTATAATGCCACATCTGCTTTATGCCCCATGAATGTTGAATCAGAATCGGACAAGGGCTGAACATGCTGAATCTTTCCCCGGCTAGGCTGCTAGACTAGAAGAATCCCCTGCACATGAAAAAGAGAAAGAGGCGGAGTAACGGCTTTGAGGGAGAGGCCGAAATTAGGATAGCCTTCAGGGACATGATTTGGCTCGGACGCAATTAATATAGTAAAGGTTAGAGCACCAGCATGTACTCCTTTGAGATAGCATTTGGTCTTAGGATTGGTACTGACCAAGTGATCAGAGGCGGGTGCAACGTGCTAGACCTAAAACTTCCCGTTGGTCACCTAATCTTTTGGGAAAACTTTGAGTCTCTCTTTTGGACTTCTGGAAAGAGAGTTCCTCTCTCCGTTACACCCATAATGGAGTATGCCAATTCTTATCTGAGGGTGAAGGTACTCAAGTTTACTGGCGAGATTTCTCTTAATATTCTTGCTGACTTTTCTTATGAAAGAATAATAACTCCCCTTGAGGGCCTAAAGGTGTTAAAACAACTAAAAAACGAAATGAAGCTAATATAAACAAAAAAAGAAATTCAAGCAGCAGAAAATGCTTAGGTCAAGGTGCCCTCTTGGCAGACTATGACCAATTGGATGGTTAGAGAACAGGGCTCCCCCCAGTATATTTATTCGCAAGCACCTTTCTTTCGCCAGCAATGGGGATCTATCATTACTCTTAACATTTATCGTTGTCGAGAACGATGCGGGTGGCATCTACAGCTCGGGTCAACCACTCTTTTTCGTTTATGGTTTCGTATCTCAACAAGTGCAAAGATAGCCAGATTGAGGGGCCCTCTGGGGTTATCGTAGGGAACTCGGGTGTATTCCCTAATGTCTTGATATTGAAAAATCCTAGGCAATTGGCTACCTATAGTATAAGACCAGGCACCTAAGATACTCATGGTGGCGAGAGGCTTCTATTGAATTATTCAGAGGTTGTACTCGCCTTGAGCCTTTTGCCAAACGATTGAGAATACCTTTCAAAATCTCTGTTAGGCACTCATCGTTAGAGAGTCGGGCTGCACATACCACTAGAGCTCCTCTTATAGCTTCATAAGAGAGGCTGGGGTGTCATAAGTATACTGGGTGACACTGGACCTCTGTAAGAGCCAATTAATATACTGGGCCCGGATTAATATACTTGGCGGGTGTAGGCTAATCCAATTTCTTTTGTTGCATGCGGACGAATTAATATACTTGACTGAAAACAAATTGAAGCTAAATAACAATCTGCACTACTTGCTTACAGGATCCGAACTGTGGACTTTTTTACCTTTCTGTCTAGCTTGAGTTATCTGATAGTTCTCTCTCCTCGGCAAAGTGGATAGGAAAGAGTGAAGCTTCAATTCCACTAGCTAAGAATAAGGAGAGTTAATCTTTTGAGCCGAGCTCTCCCTGACTTGAAAACGACTACAGTGCCCTCAGAGATATAGGGACCGCCATGCTCGTCCACTTTCTTGATAAACGACTCGATGCATTTTCTCTTCCACTATTAAACAAAGGACATATCAAAAAGATCTATTACTAAAAGGAGAGGAGATCATCCTGTGGTTACCAGATGATGGGAATAACAAAGCAGAAATTTTGAAATGAGCACGAAATGTCAATAAATTCATTCTCTCATTATTCGTTATTTCCGGGTCTTTTCATTGCATTCACTTACAACAAGAAACAACCACCAGCACCAGCGTTTGGTGCAGCACTTGCATTTTGGTGCATTCTTCTTCCTTTCCTTGGTCTTTCGTTCCGTCATATTCCTAATAACAACTCAAATTACAACGTATTAACCGCTAATGCACCCTTCTTTTATCAAATCTCAGGGACATGGTCTAATCATGAGGGTAGTATTTTATCATGGTGTTGGATCCCAAGTTTTTATGGATTCCTTCTTTGTTACCGGGGCCAAAGCAATGATGTCTCAAAACGAATAGGCTCTAGAGAAACTTTTCTTTTTTCCTTTGTCTCGAACTTCGTGAAGAACTCCATTATATCTCAAAAAAGCGGGGCTGCGCTACTGGGAATAGAATGGATTCGTCCCGCCCTTGTTGATTCTGAACTTCGTTCGCGAAGGAACCGGACTTTTGACGGGCCAGCCCTTTTTGATGCGCCGCTTTACCCTGGAAGGAAAATGAGCTTTGCTCTTCTGGGCGCTGGGCGCTCCCGTGGTTCGCGAGAAGGAAAAAGGACTACTCTTTTGTTGCATCTGGCACGAGATGAAAAAGAGAGAGCTCCGTCTATCCGCTGTTCATCGATAGACTCCGCTCTTGGCATTGCTTTGTTTTTCTCTCCTTTCCTATCAGCGAGTTCCGATCCTTTTGTTCGAAATTTCTTCGTTCGTACCGAACCGCTTGCAGAATCAAATCCTGTTCCACAAGATCCTATATCAGCTATACATCCTCCTCGCATTTATGCCGGAGACGTCGCCAGTGCTATGGGCTTTGGCTTATGTAGATCAAAAATGCTGAATGGGATTGTGGCACTCCATTCGCCGCCAATGCGGAAGTATGCCGAGAATGGAACGCTGCTTCGCTCTGCTGGATGCGTCGGATCCCATCATATAAGAAGCTCGCTCTTTACCCGATCATTCAAACATTTTGTGGGCGGCGCGCCTGCTCTATTGTTGCGTAGCAATAGAAGCCTGCATTAATATACTGGATCGCTCGCTCCTTCCTTCGGGCTAAGGCTCCTTGACGTCTTCGGGCGCCTCGACCCAATCTCTATGCCACACTGATGCCAAGAAGAAGGACTAGGCTGCTTCACGGGCTACTGCTTTCTTTGCGCTTTTTTGCATTCCCCTCTCACTTCTTGAGGACGTTGCATTCTTCACAATAATCAATCCTGTACCATTCTCAATGGGAAGGAGGAACTCGTTCATCGTCATCATATCAGGAAAGAAGGCATGAAGAATAGGGCACTATATGATGTGACGGAATAGCCCCCTGCTCACAAAAGATGGAAGCAGCCGGTTGAGGTACCGAGATTGCCCGGGAGACGCAGTCAAAAGGCGGCCAGGTTCGCAAGAATGTCCATGTGTGAACATTGCTTCATTCATATCACCTAGAAAACTAGAACGTTCCAACAACGTTCGATGAATTTGCGCGCCAGACTCGTATGGGATGAGAATACCAATCTATGTTTCTTCAGGCGAGTGGTGAACCTGAGAAGCATAGAAATGAAACGGATCGAACTATCTTATTTGATTAACTTAGATCCACTATTATAAACATTCTGGCGGCGAAGTTTTCTTTTTCATTCACAAATCCGCCCCACCTATGGATTCTGCGGATTGCAAGCATGAAATAACGCTTTTTGGCAAAGCTACCTCTGGAAAAGACGAGATCCCAGATGGCCCGGCAGATATGAAGTTCACTATCTTCGTGGTTTTCAAGATGAGCAGATTTTGAGGACACAACAAGTCCCAATTAATATACTGGGCCAGAGAAGACTCCTTTTTTTGGCACCAAGTATGAATCTATCTCGACGCAAAGCTGATTGATCTATCTAAAATTCTTCTCTTATACGATAATACCCGGCGCACTAGCCATACGAGTCTGGGGGTACCAAAGTTGGATTGTGGAGCTACCGGATGAGACTGGAAATTGAGTGGCAAGCTTCGCGGATAATCTCATTACCTTCACGAGCAAGATCACGTCCCTCATTACGAGCTTGTACACACGCTTCTAAAGCGACTCGATTAGCTACCGCTCTTGTCCCCAATATAAATATAATAGCATTTCCGGTGCCCTAAAGTTCCTCCACCGAACTGTAGGACGGAATCATCTCCAAAGATTTCAGTTAGGGCAGGCATATGCCAAACATGAATACCCCCGGAAGCCACGGGAATAACACCTGGCATAGAAACCCAATCTTGAGTGACGACAATTTTCTATTTCTTTTCTTTTTTATATTACTTTTTCAATAAAATCATCACGTAATAAATCAACAAAACCTAAAGTCATCTCACGTTCCCCTTCCAGTTTACCTACTACTGTACCAGCGTGAATATGATCTCCACCAGACATACGTAATGCTTTAGCTAGTACACGAAAATGCATACCATGATTTTTCTGTCTATCAATAACTGCATGCATTGCGCGGTGGATGTGAAGAAGTAGACCATTGTCTCGGCAATAATGAGCCAAACTAGTATTTGCAGTGAATCCCCCGGTTATGTAGTCATGCATTACGATAGGAACTCCCAATTCTCTGGCAAATACAGATACTGGAATCTTAGACTTCACATGTACCCGCAGTTGCATTCAAGACCTTTGATTTCACCTGTTTCAGCTTGCGCTTTATAAATAGCTTCAGCACAAAATAAGAAACGGTCTCTCCAACGCATAAAAGGCTGGGAGTTCACATTTTCATCATCCTTGGTAAAATCAAGCCCACCACGTAGACATTCGTAAACTGCTCTACCGTAGTTTTTTGCGGATAATCCCAATTTTGGTTTAATAGTACATCCCAATAGGGGACGTCCATACTTGTTCAATTTCTCTCTTTCAACTTGGATGCCGTGAGGCGGGCCTTGGAAAGTTTTGGAATAAGCAGGGGGAATTCGAAGATCCTCTAAACGTAGAGCTCGCAGGGCTTTGAAACCAAATACATTACCCACAATGGAAGTAAACATGTTAGTAACAGAACCTTCTTCAAAAAGGTCTAAAGGATAAGCTATATAAGCAATATATTGATTTTCTTCCCCAACAACGGCCAAGTATATTAATCTGGGTGGTAGCATCGTCCTTTGTAACGATCAAGACTGGTAAGTCCATCAGTCCACACAGTTGTCCAGGTACCAGTATCAGATTCGGCGGCTACCGCAGCCCCTGCTTCTTCAGCGGGAACTCCGGGTTGAGGAGTTACTCGGAATGCTGCTAAGATATCAGTATCTTTGGTTTCGTAATCAGGAGTATAATAAGTCAATCTGTAATCTTTAACACCAGCTTTAAATCCAACACTTGCTTTAGTTTCTGTTTGTGGTGACATAAGTCCCTCCCTACAACTCATGAATTAAGAATTCTTACAACAACAAGGTCTACTCGATATAGATTAGGCGTGAATGAAAACTTTGACAAAAATCTTTCAAAAAAATATTCAACTAATATTATCGTAAAAGATTTTTTTCTAAATTTGGAACAAGGACCCTGATTGATTTGGTTCTGAATCCACAACTTCCAAGTATAGCACATCCCGAGAGTGTGACCCAGACGCCGAATGATCATGGGGGTAAGGGCAGTCATTTAGATTGTCCGTCATGTCCGCCTGTTCAGGGACGGTGATTGGGGGACGACAACTGTAAGCTCTATTGTGCTCGCTTGTTTAGGGTAAAGGGCTACTCATTCCCATTACAGTCAATCAGTCATCCCAAGAAAAGTCCTATACAAAACACCGGGCTGGTTCCTAATACGCGAAGGATACTCTATTTATGACATTTGTTTTTTTTTCCAGAATATATTGCTCTAGCCTAGCTAGAGGAACATAAACACAAGGAGACATGATAACGAGGATCGGAACGAAATCGAATGTCATCAAGCAATTCAAGGATTCCAGTTTCACAATGTGAAGGAAAACTCCCTGCTTTTTCATCAAGGAGTTCTCGCAAGCCCCTTTGGAGCGCTTTGCTTGACCTGATCGTTGTGCGGCTGGTGGTGCGTTGAGCAGCTCTGAGTTCCGTTTGCCGGGCCCCTGACGGTAGGCTATACAGCAGAGACTTATGCTGTGCGCTGCCAACAACTGCGATTCATTCTTGGCTCCCGCTAGTAGGGCTAAACAACTGGACCATTGAGTAACTGCTCTCTAAGACTACTGAACGACTAGCCAATGAATATACTGGGGGGCTAGACCATTGTTCCACGGGGATTCTTACTCCACTGCAGATACTGACCTTCTTTCTTCGAGGAGCACAATCAACAGCACTTCCAACGCCTTCATCGGAGCAAAAGCGGGCAAGGGAAGTCGCCTTTGAAATTGTTGTAGGATCCGCCTGGTTCTTGGACGTATTTCACAGAAGTCTACATCCCCTTCCAAGGTCCCAAGGTGCTTGCCTAGAGACAAAGTAGATGGGATTTCAGGCTAACTTAGGCTTTGTTGGTACAACACCTAACATAGTAATATAAGATGGCATAGACGAATCCCGCTTTATTTTCTCAAAGAGAAGATTCGGAAGATGACTATTTGTAGGAAGTGGCCCAGTATATTAATTCGGTTGTCCACTGAAAATGAGTCCGGTTACAGAGCTGATTCACCAGGCAAGAGGCCAAGTATATTAATCCGGGCCCAGTATATTAATTGATCGTTGCTGCTCATGGTTATTTTGGCCGATTGATCTTGCTAGTTTCAACAATTCTCGTTCTCTTCTTGGTGGCCTGTAGTAGTAGTGTGGTTCACTGCTGTATTTTTACTATGGCTTTCAACCGAAAATTGCAACCAATCTCTAATTGCAAGGTCGTCTTATTAAGACTTGGGCCCTTGGAAGTAATGCATGAACGTAACCCTCGCTTCGCACCTAGCGGCTGTAGAAGTTTCATCTACAAATGGATATTTCGTCTTAAAGTGGATGACTGGTAAAAAGAACTTGATTCGTCTGGATCAGGAACGCCGGCGTATTTCGGATGCGACCCGAATTAGAGAAATTCTTCTTTCTCGATGGTGCATGATATCTGTCTTTTTTGGCCAAATTCTTAGTTTTGCAAATATATCCCCAATTCATTTCTGGAGAAAGCATCTTCCTAACTAGTTGAGTGAACCTAAGTTATTTTCGGGTCGGATAGGACAGGGTAAAGAAGTCACAACAGAGGCAACAGCCCTAATGAATGAGGCTTAAACTGCAAATATTCTTTTTAACATAATACCCCTCTTGATGGTCTGATTACATAATAGATAGATGGATCACCAGTTCCATTGCTTCCCCGAGCATACCTAATTCGAATTAGATGGGATGAACTCGTCTGCTCCTTGACCCTTGACGTCGCACCTTCCCCCAATTGATCGGGGTCGCCTCGTGCATTAACCTGGGCGAATGAATGAAAGTGCTACTTTGATGCGAGTGAAGTGATAGAGTAAGATAGGCTAGAGTCGGCCTGCCTGACTGTTATGATAGTAGGTACCGATGGTGTAACTGATGGATCTGTCTCGTCCCAGCACTCGTTGACTCTTCCCTGCACTTCACTCCTTACTGGCAAGAAGAACGACTACTTTTTTTTATAACCGAAGAAGAAATTGATGCTAGTTACATGCTCACCTACTTGATTGATTACCTTTATTTATTATTACGAAACCAGCAGTCATTTCTTTCGATAAAGCACGATACTCGGTAACTGGGGCTAAGTACAGTAAAGCAAGCAATAGAAAGAGTTTCAGTCGTATAATTCATGATTGAGTCCAGTGAAGCCGGATATTACCAACTGCGAGTCAAAATCCTAAAGTAAGACTTTCTCGCTATATGATCATAGGACGGAAAAGGTAGCAAAGGAAGGAGCTAGCCATAGACACGGGAGAGTCAGGCAAGTCTCGGAGTCGGGATTAGCTAAAGCATTCGAGAGAGCAAAGCACGATTGGAATCTCTCCTACTCATAAGAACTACTACATTGATTTGAGTCCCGAAAAAAGAAGAGTCTAGGCTAGCAACTACATTTCTCACAGACTTTGGGGTGACTACTGCTGCTCCTGGACTGAACTCACGTACGATCTCATCTCGCTGCGCACCTGTCTTTTTGCTTGTCTTAGTGTGATAGCTACCCTGGTTTGATACCTTCCGCTAAGATAGGTGCTTGCCCCAGTATATTAATTGCGGACTCCTTCCTTAATCACCGGTATCGCAACAAAGAGAGATAGGGCTCGGAAAAGAATGGGCACTTCAATTGACAACAGAAGGATCATTTGTTCATCTTTTCGTATAGGTAGCGTAGCTCCGGGAGGTGCGACTAAAAGGAGCGGAGTTTATGCCAAAAATCCCAGGTTTTCTCAAACTTTGGAGATTGAGATGAAGTGGTTTTTTTTATATAAGATAGTGCCAGTGGTCCGGTAAGAGGGTAAGGTATTGGTCTTGGTTCCTCCTACATATCTTTCTACAAGGCATCAACAAACCAAACCTCTTAGAGATGAGAGGAATTCCTTCTTCCTGTTGGAATTCATCATGCCCATGAGATATTTAGTCATCCCACAGCACCATTTCCAGATCAGTATGACAAGGGCCTCACCTATTATTACCCTTAATGTCCTACTTCTTTCTCTATCATTCTATCTGAAAAGTGAAATTACGGGGACACCCGAAAGCCTTTCCCAATTAATATACTGGTGAGACCGGACTCAGAACATCTAGAAAGAGCAGCTCACCTGCGGTTCCCGATGCTATACTATCTATCCATGGTATTAAAAAGACAATTCGATAGTGGAGTTGCTTCCAAAT
Source organism: Allium sativum (assembly GCA_030737875.1). NCBI lineage: Eukaryota > Viridiplantae > Streptophyta > Magnoliopsida > Asparagales > Amaryllidaceae > Allium > Allium sativum. The sequence goes on along the minus strand of JASFAX010000871.1, from coordinate 13,910 downwards.
GAGCATCAAGGCAAGGCTCCCCCAGATGATTATTCACCGGAATCGGGCATTTTATTGAAAATAACAATAGGAATAGTAAAACCCAGCCGTATTACTTACTATAATTAATAAATAATCTGCGAACTCCACACATAGTTTCTAGTCCAGATTATTATGCAGAGGACTTAGCTTATTAGGATATCCGCTTCCAAATCAATAGTAGTGATCGTTATAGGGCTAGCGACATCCATCCCATAGAGATCAAAGCCCGGTCATTGGCACGAGTCAACTATTAGATGCTGCTTAGGCTGAGTAAGCTATTGGAACAAGGAGTGTTGCTTTGTTCTGTCAGTAGTGATGGAATATACGGGTCTTTTGCCGGGTTCCCGATGTGCTCGACCGATAGAGGGAGGGGACCAACGCGACAACCAACAAGGCCACCCAGCAGGTGAGGGCAGTAAGCTGAAGTGTGAAAGGTAAATAGCGCACCCGAGAAATCAATAAGATGAGTAGTGATCCGGGAAGAACGCCAACCCATCCCCCGAAGCGAAGAAAAGTATTAGATCACTCTATTGCAGAAGGTAGGTCAAATCAATGTGAAAGAAAGCCCGGCCAAACTCTTCTTTTTAGTATGATCCCTAGACCTGAGGTCTTCACTTCAATTGCTCAGTCCAAGTCCAGTATATTAATTATTGGCAATTTCATTGAATAAGTATTGGTTGTCGTAGAATAGACTCCTCCCGCTCACAATTAATATACTGGCGCCTAGCATTATTTCAGTCATTGCTTCCGGTATCCAAAAGGTAGATTGAGAAGAGGAAGATCCGTTATTGTCCTTAACCGTTTCCCCTACTCTCCCTATAGATGAGTAATGGGCGGACTTTCATTAATATACTGGGGTCTCTAACTAGAAAAGTAAATGCACCGGCAGTCGGATATCAATAATCACTTACCCCGCGTTAGTAGAGTGAGGAGTGAACGGAAAAAAATACAGTTGTCAGGAGGGACCTCCGGCTTAGACATTAGGCATGAGAATCGGCTTTTATCTTTCTTAGAAAACAAGTCATTCACTCACATCCGTTGATTGCGGTGCGCCATACACCAAGCTTGTTTCAGAGCGGATGTCAGGAGTGGAAAGGAAGAGTTGTACCGAGGTGCATTTTTTAAGCTCGAAAAAGAACAATTTCAAATACTGAACTGAAAAATGAAGAATACCATCATCGAGTCAAGTAAATATCCTGCCGTAGTTTTAGTATCGCTTGGAAAGAAAGCCAAAAAACTCTCAATCAAGCCCTCACACCCGGTAGGTTAAAACCCCCATTTTCCAAAACCTCTACCAAATATATAAAATAAAATAAATTAAAGCAGGGGCATCCTCTTATCTTGTTCGTATTCTAGTTAAAACCTCTTCTGATAGGTAGGTTCCTATCCTTTATCTATCAGCAAATGGATGAAATTCACTTGTCAGAATCCATATACGGAACTACGTAAAATCAGGCCATGGTCGCAGCATCTGAAATCGTTTGTTCACCCGAAAGTAAGTCCTCTCTCCACGCTAAAACGCTAAATCATTTTGGCTCTTTCACACAGCATCGAGGGCTTTTTCATAAGAAGCAGCACTCTATTGTCCACTTCGATAGCTTTCAAGAGTATCTTTCATACCCGGGGTCTCCAACCCCCTCTTTCTGGCGGGCCTTCTTTCCTCTGCTTCCTTGTGCTTCTGAGATCGCTAGCAATTTGCCATTGACTGATTCACTAAGCCAAGCATTGGAGCAAGCTAGGAAGACCGCTTTTTCCATCATCCAAGTCCATCTCCGGCCCCCTTCTTCCTAAAGCCCCGCTCCAGCCTGCTCCTTTATCTGTCTTATAGTCGGCTCCCCATTCATCTTCTGTCTCCGGTGCCTTTCGGGAACGTCTCTCTCCGCTACTCCCTTTTTGCTCATAAGTAAGTAAGCTCTTCTCCACGGCATATTTTGACTCTTACCTTCGCCCAGTATATTAATTGGAAGGTGGCTCTTCTTCAGAGCTACGCTTCCTTCATTCGGTTTCTGGTTCTTGGCTGAACCAACCAGTAGGTCCTTCGACCCTCAAAGCAATACGGTATGCTGTCCAGCAAACGCAAATGCAATTCGTGCTCAGAAAAAGTCAGCTCGAATATTGCCTCAGCTACGCTACCTCCTTCACTCTATATCGTAGAGACAATAGGTTAAACTCCTCCATGTACTCTCTCATAGAGATTTCAAAATAAAAACAACCGATTCTGAAACTTATTTAATAAGTCCGCTTCGACATCACCTGGTAGAAATGAATCCTTAAACTTAAGAACTTCTTGTTCTCCGTAGCGCTTCTCCTCCTGCTCCCTCTTCTGTCGTACATGTGCTCACCATAAGCCTCAACATCCGCTTTAAGCCCGATGACAGAAACAGTGGCTCTGGAGGAAGATCAAAAGCCCGTCGCCCTCACTTGAAGACGAAAGATCAAATTCGATTCAAAGATCGCCTCCAGCAGGGGCTCAAGAAGTGGAAGTTGTGAGATGGAAAGAAGACCCAGCAAAAATAACAGAATCAGGGATCAATCCATACGCGGCTTGCCTTTGACTACGCATTGTCAGTCCTTCCTCTTCCCGTTGGTCACCTTCGGTCCCCAATTAATATACTGGCGCCTTCCTTCTAGCTATATACGCTATATCACAATGACTTCTATCTAAGAATTATTCAAACTCAACTGCTACACACGCTTCGCACCTCTATCCCGGATGATCATGAGAAGGACAATGAATTGGGGACCGTATCGAAACCTTGAGTCTGCAGCTCCCTCCTTCCCCCAGCGCATAAGAAACAAAGCTTCGCACCCCAGTATATTAATTGCGGATCAGATTGGAATAGGATTCCCCTTATTGAGCAGGCCTAAGTATTATTGCCCTTGTTTGTTCCATCTCCCGTTGATACTACCTCAAGTCCCCCCGTTGGTCTACCTCAAGTCAATACACATACAGCTATACAGTAGTTCATTAGTTCGCTACACGCACCCCGACTTATTCAAGTTGCTTCCCCGTCCCAATTAATATATGCTTCGCACTTCGCCTTATTATTAATACCGGATACCTTCGGAAGCAAGTAAACAACCTCCTCTTCGGGATTGGTCTACCACCTCTGAACTGTCGAGTACGGAACAGGCCTGGGTTTGATTGGAGGTCTCCTGTAAAAGCCGAGTATTGGCTTCTAGATGGAATAAGGCATGATAGGTGGCATTCCTGTTCTCTTACTTACGAATAGAGCTCCCGCACCTCGGAACAACAAGGGCTTCGCACCTCCAGCTTCGCTAAAACACTGGTGCATATGTTTCGGGGAGGGATTTTACCCATGTTAAGGATAGACAGCTAGCCGGAGTAAGTGCCCACTTTTAGGTAACTTAGCTGCTCCTATGATTCTCTTGCTCTCGGCCTTGGCAAGTATATTAATCTGGGGCTCTGGAGACTGATCTCATTCGTATTCCGAGAGTCTATGATATAGCTAAGAGCTACTGCATAACGACTCCCGCTGGTAGCTCCTTAACAGTCGCACGTCACTTCGCTCCCCCCTTATTTATCTAGTCGAACAAGCCATGATTCAATTAGTTGATGGAAAAGACTCTTTTTTTTTACAAGAAAGCACTACCAACTAAAATAATAATAATAATGCTGTCCTTTCTTTATCTGTGTGGGGTTGGCGAGTTCACTCTCTTTATAGGATACGTCAAGCCTGCCTTGAATCTTAATCACTTTTTCCATTATACAACCCTGGCCTCTGGACACACGGGAATTTCCTCTAAACCAAAGCAACCACTTCTATTTTCTTTACACAAGTCCCTGACTCGAGAATCATCTCTGAGGCAGGTTTTTCCTAAAAGTATTGTCGGATAAATATTTCTGTGATGATTAGGATTTTTCTCCCTATTTGTGTCTTAGGTCCATGTGCGAATGAACTCTCATGCAAATCAAGTCATTTCTAGACGTTAGTCTAGACAATTCTCCTTCTGTCTCCTCATAAGTAAGGGGGGATCTGACTCTCGATTCCGAAGCGTAGAAAGCTTATGAGTTTACTCCTTTTTTTTTATATATTAATTCGTTTACTACTTACTATTTGGTTTTGGTTTTGGTTGGTGTGAAGCAGGTCGTTCACGAAATTCCGTAGTGGTTGCAAGTAATATAATTCCTACCTAATTGGTATTATGAGATATAACAGATGTTGTTGTTAGCTCCTTGCCTGATCAGTTATAGTACATCCCTGACGGCTTCGCTACTTCGGCTGCTTAGCAATCACGAGTTCCTTTTAGTAGCTCCTTAGGTATGGTCCCGTAGACCGCTTTCCTTTTTATGGGTGATGTCCAGTTACTCTCATTTCATTGATCTTTTTTTGTTGAAATAATATTTGATCAAGCATCCATTCTATTTCTCTCAAAGAGAAAGCAGACGCCAGTTCTTCACCAGATTTCTTTCTCAATAGCACGAGAATGAGTGATTTATTAGACATATGATCCGACTGTGGTTCCGGGAGCTATGTATACATGTCTTAGATCCGGTATGTTCTCTCGCGGACAAGAACGAGCTACTCCGATCATTAAGGAAATTTCCTTCCGACTTGGTATACTAGGCTAAGAATAGTTTGGAGAGGTCGCTCCTTTTAGTCGCACGTCACTTCGCTCCCCTCCTCCCGTAAAAAGATTATAAAAACCTGGAAGAAAAGAAAGTAATTTATTTCACACCTAATCTTCGTCATTCCACAACCTCGTCTCGTATTCTCATTATTAAAAAAAAACCAGCTTAGAAGTGCTTACATTCCCAATCGGAGTGAATGCAGCATGAGTCGCTCTAGCCCTAAATTTCACATTGACTTACTTAGTGACAAAGTGATCTAAATAGGGGATGCTAGAAAGATATAAGGGCGTAGCACGATCATGAAAACCGCTTTGCCTTAGTAATGGGGGCATAGGCATAGCTACTTCACCAGGCCTTGCCTTCCTACCGTGCTTCCTTTCGACTGTAAGTAGAATAAGGAAGAATTTTGGCCCTCATCCACAAGAATTGCGTAGATAAGAGCATTCTCCATGAGCCCTGCACAAAAGCTCCTTGCTCTTCTGATACAAGTATGGTTGGATTTCATGCGATTAACCACCTCTTATACGAGTTATTGCACAAACTAATCGGCCTATAATCCTTCAACCGAAACCACGAAGGTGGCCTTTAGACTAATAATAGCGCCGTCATGGCAATGAGACTCAGCATCCATAGGCAAAAATGTATGTCGAGAGAGCCTTCGGGATTGATTCGTCGTGGTGAATCCGATTCGTTTTTCTATCTACGGTTCTTTCATTACGAAAGCCCATCTTTATCCGAAATAAGGCCCCCCAGTATATTAATTTGGGTGTATTTTTCAGGTAAATGCGCATTCCTAAGCGTAACCCGGCACATTAGGGGGAGTGCTTGTTCTCCGTAGTTGGGCACGTCAGGAGAAGGATCCGAAGAATGGCGTAGGTGATACCGATAGGGATACGCGACAGCAACGGCAAGGCACTCTTGACCCCGGTCGGTACGAATGAGACTGTGCTAGAGATCGCAGTGAGCAAGTATGCCTTGTTGACTGGGTGGTGAGAAACAAGGATGAGTCACTCAGGGAGCTAGTATATTAATTGCCAAGCTTCAGCAACTAATGCCTGGGCTAACTTCTTGGGGCAAACTGAGTATGAGATCGATACTGGTTAACGCCACAAGTGCTCTGCCATTGGTCCACACACAGAGTCATCAGGTAAAGTCAGAGCTTGGAATGAGATCAGAAGAGGCGCCTATGTTTATACTTGCCAGTACACCCAGTATACTTATAGGCTGTAGGTGCGTAGCGTAAGGTAGCAGGAATAGATCTACTAGGCCTTGAGTCGGGTTTGAGAACTCCTCTCCCCCCTCACTACTCTCTTTGGTTCTGCCTTTAAGAGGCCTGTAGAGGGATCATTTTCACTGAAAACTCTTCTCAAAACTCTTCTCCCCTTCCTTCGTCAATAGCTCCCTATTAATCTACTGCTTGACTTAAACAAGTGACCTCTTTTCTTTCATCTGTGAGAGAATGTCTCTAATTCACTCTCGGATCTAACTCTCTTTCTTTTTCTTTCGGGCTTAGCCTAGCCCCGTGGGAAGAGTTAGTAATTGATATCCATATTCAAAGGCGGGTATTTCCACAAAACAAAAGCGCTAGACCCCTGGTCCTTTACTTTAATCAACAAGGCTGCTTTCCCTGCTAACCCTTCTCGCCAAGGAAAGAAGTCCAATAGCAGCTGATCAACAATCAATAGAATAAGCGAAAGGTTCAAGCGGCTCTCTCATTTCTCCATCTGCAGCCTTCGCTCTTTCACTCCGACAAAAAGACCTTGGCATCGCACTTAGCTGCTTTAGCCGACTTAGGGCCCTTTCTTCTTCTTCATACGCCCTTTCTTCTTTCGTTTCGTTTTTCGTGGTGTCTTTTGTTCCAGTGGTGGAAATGGAGCCTTTTACGCCAATTTTATATTTCTTTTTTTTATTATATTAGTGCCGGGTCTTCTCTCGGGCAAACTTACCTGCCCACCCGTTTAGGGCCGGGACAAGACACAAGACAAGACAGAACCTGGGAGTCTGGATCACTGCTTTGGCACCCTTGAGTTGTGGTGCCTTCGTCGTAGCAGTGCCTTTCATCATAGTGGTGGAATGCCTGTGAAAGATATCTGAGGAGAAAAGTTGGAGAAAAGTTTTAAGATTTCGCCGTTGCAGGAGAAAGGTAGTGGTACCTATTGCATATCCGATTCTCCATTTCGTGGTGAGATCACTTCCGCAGAGCTTGATCTTTCCGAGGGAATTAATATACTGGGCTCCTGTCGGATAACTTGTCTAATTCCCCATTCTTGCCTGGATGGGCTACTTCTTCGTGGTGAGAACCCAGAGAATCAAAACGATCATTTTTTTATTTACAAAATGGTTGTCGCTCGGTGAAGTATGCCCCCGCCTCCCCTATCAATCGTTCGAAAATGAGTGGATTTCGTCCTGTGCCCAAAGCGGAGGGTGCCCATTGCCGTGAAAGCTTTGATAGCGACCTACGCCCTATTTGTTCATCTATCTCATTCCGGACTGCACGAGTCTTGTCGGGAGTGGCTATCACGATTCCGACTCCTGCTCCATTGTCATTGGTGGATCCGTCGACGAACAATCCTTCTTTCTTTAGTTATGGAGTAGACGGTTTTGAACGGAGAATGCAGAATAGAATCATCATCAGAATTGTATGATGCTATTCCATCTAGCTGGGGTTGGCTTTCTCTCACCAGGAAAGGGGGAGACCAAATAAAGCAGATGAATGGGGGAGCAATATTAATACCTTGCACGGACACCATTCCGAAGCAATGGAAAGAAGGCACCACAACGTAGTCAACTAGAAGAACAGGCAAGGAAGCGGCACGAATGTTTATAATAATTTGGGCAAGTTACTGTCTAAACATCAATGTTTTCATTCAAAATGACTTATAATTCATTTATCTATGTTCATGCTGTATGCATCTGATGTTCGTACAGCAGTATCCACGACTCCTTTTCGAGCGGGGATCTTCTCCTATCTATAAGACGCAGGAAATTTTATATTCTGTCAAAGAAAGTCCTTCACGTAAATTGCTTTGAATGGGTAAATCAATCATTTGTCCTTGGGGATCCGACATTAATCCTCTCATACCTACTAATTGATGTACCTGAGATGCATTTCCTCGAGCTCCCGAAAAAGACATTAGATGGACTGGATTAGATGGATCAGTCATCCGAAAATTAGGATTCATTTCTTGTCTCAAATATTCACTTGTAGCATACCATATCTCAATGGATTGACGTCATTTTTCTACCGCGTGTACATTCCCATAATGATGGTGTTTCTCCAAAATAAAACTTTGTTGTTCAGCATCTTGGACTAACCATCCCTTAGACGGTATTGTTAAAAGATCATCAATCCCTAATGAAATAGATGTAGCAGTGGCTTGTTGGAAACCCAGAGTCTTCACTTGATCCAGGATATGTGATGTATATGAACTTTCATTCCGAAATGATCTGGATTGGTCGACGAAATATGAACCGGAGACTGAATCTTGATATACCTCAGAACAATACATTTTTGTTACCACGAGATCTATTGGCTGCTGCGGATCATTTGATCGGAATGAAATTTGGAATGGATTTGACGATATGAATCACTTGAAAAAGAAACGTATTCGTTCTGTAGCAGATCTGTTACAAGATCAATTCGGATTGGCTCTTGTTCGTTTAGAAAATTCGATTCGAGGAACTATATGTGGAGCAATCCGACATAAATTGATACCGACTCCTCAAAATTTGGTAACTTCAACTTCATTAACAACCACTTATGAATCCTTTTTTGGCCTACACCCTTTATCTCAAGTTTTGGATCGAACTAATCCATTGACACAAATTGTTCATGGGCGAAAATTGAGTTATTTGGGTCCTGGAGGATTGACGGGACGAACTGCTAGCTTTCGGATACGAGATATACACCCGAGCCACTATGGGCGTATTTGCCCAATTGACACGTCTGAAGGAATGTTGGACTTATTGGATCTTTAGCTATTCATGTGAGGATTGATCCTTGGGGATCTATAGAGAGTCCGCTTTATGAAATGTCTGAGAGATCAAAAGAGGCACAGATAATTTATTTATCACCAAATAGAGATGAATATTATATGGTAGCCGCAGGAAATTCTTTGGCCCTGAATTGGGGTGTTCAAGAGGAACAAGTTGTTCCGGCTCGATACCGTCAAGAATTTTTGACTATTGCATGGGAACAGATTCGTTTTAGAAGTCTTTTTCCTTTCCAATATTTTTCTATTGGAGCTTCCCTCATTCCGTTTATTGAGCATAATGATGCGAATCGGGCTTTAATGAGTTCTAATATGCAGCGCCAAGCAGTTCCTCTTTCTCGATCCGAGAAGTGCATTGTTGGAACTGGGCTGGAACGCCAAACGGCTCTAGATTCGGGAGTGTCTGTTATAGCTGAACGCGAAGGAAAGATCATTTATACTGATACTCACAAGATCATTTTCTCAAGTAATGGGGACACTATAAGCATTCCATTAGTTATGTATCAACGTTCCAACAAAAATACTTGTATGCATCAAAAACCTCAGGTTCAGCAGGGTAAATGTATAAAAAAGGGGCAAATTTTAGCAGACGGGGCGAGTTGGTGGGGAACTCGCTTTAGGAAAAAACGTATTAGTCGCCCATGGGAAGGTTACAATTTTGAAGACGCAGTACTAATTAGCGAACGGCTAGTGTCTGAAGATATTTATACTTCTTTTCACATACGGAAATATGAAATTCAGACTCATGTGACAAGTCAAGGTCCCGAAAGAATTACTAAGGAAATACCCCATTTAGAGGCCTTCGAAATTTAGACAGAAATGGAATTTGCTGGGATCTTGGATAGAAACCGGCGATATTTTAATAGGTAAATTAACACCTCAGACAGCGAATGAATCCTCGTATGCCCCCGAGGATAGATTATTACGAGCCATACTTGGCATTCAGGTATCCACTTCAAAAGAAACTTCTCTAAAACTACCTATAGGCGGAAGAGGTCGAGTTATTGATGTGAGATGGATCCAGAAAAAGACGGGTTCCAGCTATAATCCAGAAAGGATTCGTGTATATATTTTACAGAAACGTGAAAAGTGGGTGATAAAGTAGCTGGAAGACATGGGAGGTATCATTTCGAAAATTTTGTCTAGACAAGATATGCCCTACTTGCAAGATGGAACACCTGTTGATATGGTCTTCAATCCATTAGGAGTACCCTCACGAATGAATGTAGGACAGATATTTGAATGTTCGCTCGGGTTAGCAGGGGATATACTAAAGAGACATTATAGAATAGCACCTTTTGATGAGAGATATGAGCAAGAGGCTTCGAGAAAACTAGTGTTTTCCGAATTATATGAGGCCAGTAAGCAAACAAAAAACCCATGGGTATTTGAACCCGAGTTTCCGGGAAAAAGCAGAATATTTGATGGAAGAACAGGAGATCCTTTTGAACAACCTGTTCTAGCCTTGGTGCTACTTTCCGTCATATTTGATAGGATTTAGCTTCTTCTGGGCTAAGTTGCAGTTGCAATTAATATACTGGCCTCCCGTTGGTCGCCTATTGATTTATACTTTGAAAACGAAACCTGTCATGCCAAGTTTTTTTCGGCTTTTGAATAACGTTGTTAAGACTTTGCCAGTAAATTAATTCGAATTGTTCACTCTTAGTTGACCGTTCCGCTGGGGCCGTGATCCTTAAACCTATCAGCTTGATCAACCAGGTATTATTATCATTTTTTGATCGAAAACACACCTTTTCTATCTAATCTCTCTGAATAATTTGCCCGCATGAGTTTATCCTCCTCGGCAAGTCAAGGCAGCTGGAGCTCCAGTACTGCTTTTGTGCACTATGATCATAAAATATGTGCCGAAGAACAGGCTCCCTGCAGGTATTTGCAACAGGGTCAATGAGGTCTGCAACCTTGGTTATGTGCGACGCACCCCTGGTCTAGGATTGGGCCGAAACTGGGATACCCACGGGTCGTCCCACACCCTAATGGATCGACCATTATTCACTTGGAAACATAATCACTTCTCGAGCAGATTTTTCACCTTTAACATACCTTTCCAGCACCATGATGAAATAGAAGCCCCAGAGGCATGAAGAAAGGAAGCCAGGTACTTTGCCTTCAGGGCTCTTCCCCGGTCCACTCCTGAGGCTACATTCCAACAAAGTTTAGCAATTAATGCCCTATTTAGATCGAACATACGTCGTAATCCAAGGCCCCCACAACTGGTTTACAGATGGACTCCGAAGCCAACTCTTTATCCTGATATATCTCTTTGTATAGTTCCTCTGTTTATCTTCCTTGAACCCCCACCAGAAGTCCTTAAGGCTTTTCTCAATAGACGCACATAAAGATTTGGGCAACAAATAAGTGGACTAATATAAAAGGGGGCTGGTATAGCGGATGCAACTGCCCTAATAAGTGTAGTTCGTCCCGCTTGTAATAGAACTCGAGCTTTCCACCCTGAGACCCTCTTTAGCACTCTTTCCGTCGATGAAGGCCTCTAAAGGGCGCTTGGTTATAATAATTCTCCAAAGGAATTCCCTTGGTTTGTGGTGAAGCTTAGTCTTTTCGTTGGTAGTGCCCCAATTCCTATTCAACTATCCCGGGGCTATACTCTTCTTTGTCTGGGCCGTGTCAGTATGTTTTTTGGAGCCGGTTAGCTAAGGAATGAATAATGAAAAAGTAATTCATAGCAAGGAACGTTATACGTCGTAGTGGAGCTACGCAACCTCTAAGTATTCAATACACCGGAACAGCGGTGTTATCTATAGAAAGAAAGGAGCCTAGTATACCAAGTCCAGTATATTAAATGAATTGGGGAAGCAGTCTGACTGATAGTTCGGTAATAGGGGTCAGTTACGTTATTATGGGTCTAATGTTAGAAGGATGCCCTGATCAAACCCTATCGAAGCAGGTAGCGCGGCTGACTAGTAGGAGAATCCCGGATTCACTGATGGAATAGAGGTGCCTAGTATACCAATAATATATCTCTCAGAGTTGAATCACTTTCCCATTGGGGTTGCCGGAAATCAATTGTAGCTCGATTTGAAGACCTTATATAAGATAAGTCCCGGTCAACTTAATGATTTCTTAGGAGAAAGAGCAAAGTGCTGGAGAACTAAAGGCTCTAGGAAAGGTTTAACTAGCCGGTATGTTATGAATTAGTTCGCCAGGAGCAGGAGACTTATAGGCACACCGTACAAAGAAGACTCCAGTTGTTCGCCAGATCCAGATACTGGGTCGAGTGAGGATGTCCTGTTCTCCCGGGCCAAAGATGCCCTAAGGACTTAATCCGATTTAGCGGCTTCAACTGATTTGACAGTTTAGTATGCGGTTTAGTTTGATGAACAAAAACGTTTTCGTTCCAGAGTCCCCATCGGGATTGCCAGAAATCGGTGACGCAACAAGTATCAATTTTTATGAAGACCTTGTTTGAACAGTTCGACTACCGAGGATAATATATGGCAAAGTGCTTTAGAGCCCAGGGACAAAGAGAATAAGGGAGGTGCGTAGCGGGACGGGGGAACAAGTGTATGCGGCTGAGTCAAAGCAGAGAAATAGCCTTCTGCATTCATCAATGAGTCCGGGTAAGCCATAAATGTTAGCACACCTGACTTTTGAATAATAATCATTTCAAGGTGCGTAGCCGAATTGAAGAGCCCGACTACGTAAGAATATTGGTAACATAGGTTCGAAGTTCCATCTCAATAAGCGGAGCGTGAATAATCAATCTCGTTAACAATCAGTACCATCCTTAGTTTGTCTGGGGACCCAGTATATTCATTTCCGGTCTTAGCTTCAATTCATGGACAGCACTCGTTCCACTAGCTTATTCGTTGACAGTAATACCCTGCGTACCGCTATAAAGAAAGAGACCTGTCCCGGTTGCTAATAGCGTAATCTACTAAAGAAAGGAATTTCCCTTTGGACAATTTAGTTGAACCGATGTTGGCAATAAGGCTCTACTAAAGAAAGTACGAGTCTAATCTCGATTGGGTTGTTGTTCAGTCAACCTTTAAATACCAATAGGGATAACAAGCCTTACTATTCTATTGGGCTGCGCTCTTTGGACTTTTCAAACTTAGCGAACCCTCTCCCCTATTATATATTTGGAAAAAATGATGGCCGGGAATTATTATCAATTATCGGCCGCCCAATTAATATACTAGGCCTTTGACAACATCCGGTTCATCTGTTTCATTGGGTTGATCATCTGGGCTATATTCCGAGGACTGCTTGTCCAACATTTTTGAAATAAGAGTGGTCAGCAAGGCAGTTTTCTTTTGTTTAGTGAGGTATTGATTTCGCAAGCGCAGTTTCTTGACTTGAAAGCCTTTAAGTCTCTTGGTATTGATTCGATACCATCAAAGGAAGATTCGATACCAGGCTATTATCAATACTGGTACTCTACATTGATAATGTGTTTGATTCGCTACTAATATACTGGTAAGGCCAGAAGCACTTCCAGCACCAGCTACTATAGATATGAGAGATCTTCCTGCATATGAGGCCCTTGATTCGAATCTATCAGCTGTTTTTTCATACCTACTCATTACGCAAGCACCTTCTTTCATGTTTCTGTTCCTTTGCGTACCCTGCTGCGTTTTGGCCTGAGGGAATGCATCGTAATAGATGCTGCTTCGACTATCCTCTCAAAAGTCTAGGGTGCTAAGGCTGCGGCCAAGCCTGCACCCGTCATTCTGTCCCTCGGTGCTAACCTACCTGTTTCCCCCTTTGAGGAACTCCGAAGTACTCCTGAAGCTCCTCATGGTCACTTTTTCTCATGGGGAGTGAATTAAGGGGAGAAGGACACGGCACTACCAGGTGTATTTGACTTATCAGTACCTAAGGAGACGGCACTCCGGGAACCCCAGGAATTAATTAACCGTTCCGTAAGGACCCTGGGGAAGAACTTATCCGTTCCTAGGTAACCACTTATCAGTATCGAAGGAGACGGCACTCCAGGTTCAACTCATACCAGGTGCTTGCGAATTCAATCTCGAATCCAGTAATAGCATGCTCCAGCCCCTCATTATCAGTACCGAATCCTCATACCGGGAAGCCCAGGAAGAGAGTTATCCGTCCGTTGCTCTTTGTAACCACTTCTCAGGCAAGAAGCGAGATTCCTACACATATTCATCCCCTTGCGCAGTAGAGAAGGAGACTTTCGCCAGTTAATTAATTCCTGGGGTTGCTAGTAATTGATGGAATTGTTCATCTCAATAAGTTCTTCCCCGGTAGAGAATAATAGCTGCTTCTAATTAGAAATTAATAGGGCGTTATTCAACTATGAA